>ML408040.1:0-10299 GCA_005239525.1 Nicotiana knightiana | reverse complement strand
TCAGTAGAATTAGTAAAACATCACCAAGTTATATTAAAAAGTCTTGAGGGAATTGATTGAGTAAAAGTTGCGTATTCTGACGAATTAATTGATACGTAAATTCCCTTTGGGATCGACTCTGGGTGTAATACCCCGGATTATATTTGCAACGCCCGCTTAGTCTTTTATTAGACATAGTTGAGCGTGATCAGGTAACATCATGTAATAGAGGTCGAGACCAACACTTGTTTTTAACAACCTTATGGGGTGGGAAGGGTAGATATGGATATGATGATCGGTGCGCTAATACTATGTGTAGCCCCTCTTCGAGGAATGATTACTGGGTATTGTATTGATGTGATCCATATTATTATAAACCTAGGATATCCTTTATATGCTTAGATCATAATCCTTTCAAAATCTAACCTTCTTTGCTATTTTCAAACATCTGCGTGCTTAAGACTTAAATCCCCTCCTATTTGAGCCTTTATTTGTTATTTGCTAATTGTATAAATTCACAAAACCATTTGGCCGGGAACCACACTTGTGGATCCTAAAGGGTGCCTAACACCTTCCCCTTAGGATAATTTCAAGCCCTTACCCAAAATCTGGTTAGTAACGTAGTTATAATTGAACCCCTTAGGTGCCCTAACGCACCGTTAAAATCGTTAGGTGGCGACTCTTCAAAATCTGCAAACCCCTTTCCCAAAAGGAACTAGTTGTCCCAACCAATGTCATAAACCCGATTCCGCGAGGAAAAAAGGGGGCACCACACTTAGATGCCAACAATTGCCTCATTTCATTAATGTAAAAGTAGATAAATATAAAATGAAACTAAATAAGATAAGTCACTAATGGCACTTGGCCTTATTACATTTGAAAAAGTAGGTAAATCTAATCTACATGGTCCCAAAAAGACCTTCCCCAGGCTTGATCTTCTTGGCTCTGTCAATCAGGTTCCCCAAGTCGTGCATGCCTAACAGCAGGTATACTCTCACTAGATGCTCTCCTTCGCTTCCTTCAGCATTCTGGCAGTCGGCGACTCTTTTCCTCGTCTTTACCTTTAGCTCCATCAGACCCTGCTCCAAATATTCCAACCTTTCATTAAATTCGATAACCCTTTCCCTCTCCAGATTCAACTACTTATACATCAGTGATTAGCCTATTGGCACTTATTTCTCCAAATTAATGCACAGATTGTGGTTACGTCCGTTGGGATTATGGAAACCCCAGTGGACTTTTGTACAAGGCTTTTCCTAAAGGTTATTATGTGGACAACATATTAACCCGGCTAGGTTTGACCATGATGCATGTACAGTTATAATAAGAGTAAGGTTACTATGGGGGTCTATATTGGTACCCTCAAGCGGACAACTTGAGGGGAAAAGGCACGCAACCGTCGACTGCACCGATGATCGACTAGTTTTACCGCAAATAAGTCTTTCCGAATTTAGGGGGTGATATAAATAGGAAAAGCACAACCACACACCAAGCGTTGCTATAGGATTTGTATAGGCACGAGTGAAATATGATGTTGAGCATGATTATGCAGCAATAAGCAATAAACATGTTGTCACGCATTTGCACATTATGAAAGTGATAAATACAACAGTTATAATTGAAAAGCAGTTACAAAGGAATACAAAAAGAAACATGTCAGTTTCATTTTTTTTTTAATAAATACTTGGGAGAGTAAATAATTAATTGCACATAAAGAGGAAAGGGAAAGGGTGCAGGTATTTAACAAAACAAGGAATACTTAGACGAAATCACAAAATGGTCTGTAATGGTAAAAGTCTAGAAATCCCCAGCAGAGTCGCCATGCAGTCGTGCCCCCTCCCCCCTTTTTCCTCTCCTTTTCGGATAGCGATCCAGTTTTCGACATTATTGGGATAACTCGTTTCCTTTTGGGAAAGGGGTAAGGAATTGAAGAGTCGCCACCTAACGAATTAAGGTGCGTTAGAGCACCTATTAAGGGTCATTTACAAACATAGATTGGATAACCAGAGATAGGGTAAGGGCTTGAAATTACTTCACGGGGAAGGTGTTAGGCACCCCTCGAAGTCCAAAACTGTGGTTCCCGGCCAAACAAACTTTGTGAATTTTAAAATAGGTAGCATAAGCAATAAAAGCACATAGTTAAACAAATAAAGGTTTTGAGAAGATTCGCAGTCTAAGCACACATATGTGCTAAAGTTTAAAAGATTTAGAGTCTAGGCACACATATAAGGTTTGAAAGAGTTATGATCTAAACACACATATGTAAGGGATAGGGGATCCTAGGTTGTTTATCCTATAGGATCACATCAGTATAATGCCCGATAATCACTCCTCAGAAGAGGGGCTACACGTTGCATTAGCACACCAGCTATCATATCCATATCTACCCTTTCCCACCCCTTAGCGGTTATTAAAGCGAGTGTTGTTTAACGATATCTATGCGTGTTGTTACCCGTTCCTCCTTAATGTTCCATTAGGAGATTGGGACCCCTACTTAAAGGCAGTTATAAACAGACTCCTAAGGTTAAAAGGAGAAAATATTAGGCGACATGCAAGAACATATAGGACTTTAACAGATAAAGGCGGGGAGAACAATTAAGAGGCTCATATTTACCTCCACAGATAATGCACGTAAATAGCACGACTCAAACACAAATAAGAGCATTATTATTAAGTAGGATCCTAAAAAATGATGTCTAAGTGAATATCAAAACACAGAAGATATGCAGTTTTATTTTATAAACCGAGAAGCAGGGGCCTTAATCAGTTTGCCTACTGATTTTTAGCATGTTAACCATTAAGCAGTAAACACACAAAAGCAACAGTTTTCCAGTTTTATAAAAGTTGGTTACCTAAGGCTTGCCTAGGCGTGGGGAATGCACAATAGTTACCAGAATTATTTAAAAATAGTTTAGAAGTTGTTTTACCTAAAGCATGTTGTTCTAAGTGTTGCAAAGACACAGGGGTTATAACCAGTTTGTTTAAAACATGGTGAGACATGTTTTGTATCCTTTTATGCGTTAACAGTTTAACTAGGTGTGATTGAGCGAGTACAAACAAGATCCTAAAACATGGTATCTAATGCACATATAAATGCAGAATGATGTATATGCAGAGTTCCTAAAGAAGGATTTCTAAATGCACAGCATGATCTCAGGATATGCAGAGCAGGATGCACAAAAAGATTACAGCATTGTTAAGCATGACTTCAAAAGATGTGCAGGAACAACAGTTCGTGTTAGTGCTATTATTTAGCCCTGAAGCATGATTTATAAGTGATAAAATAATGTCAAATGAGATGCTCAAATAGTAAACCTAAGAACATGATATCTAATGCATGACATGCTTAGAATGTATTGGCCTAAACATGGATTCTAATGCGCACACAGAAATGTAAGCCTAAGGCATGGTTTCTACCCCATTGATATTGATAACATATATGACTACCCTCCCTTTTTCACTATCAATCCCCAATATTTGTTTACAATAATTACTACAAACCAATGTGAATGAATTACATAAATAGATAAAGAAAAATAAGAAGTTACATTATAGGGAGCCTGAAAACAGGCCCAGATTCTTAGAACCTCAAATGCCCAAATGTTTCATAGCCTTTCTTATATCCGGATGTGTTAGAGTTCCCTACAGACCTCAAGGGATCCCGAGCAGTGCTCACACCCAGATTTCACAAACATAATTGAGTAAGTGCAGTGTGGAAGAGCCAACCCTAATGCATCAGAGATCAGAGGGATCTCATAGGGATCCCTAAGCAGTCACACAGTAGAGGGGCAAAACTTAAGGACCTAAGAGTAGAGTGAGAGTGCTTGGTATAGCTTTGAAAAGGTTTTAGTAAGAAAACAATGTTAAAAGAGACTTGCTTGAAATAGTTTTGTGAAATAAAATAGGGAGTCATTCAGTAAAACAACTTTTGAAAAGACAGAGTTATATAATTAAACAGCAGCAGATCAAACATAGATCCAAAACCAAACTCAGCAATACTTAACGAACACAAAACCAAAACAGGAAGAACAAACATACACACAGGGGCGATGGGGATTGGGGACACATAGAGCACATGTAGTGCACACATAGTTATAGGAGCATGAAAATTCTTATAGGGGTTTAGGGAATCAGCATATCATGAATCTCAGAACCAACACAGGATCAGACAACTGCTTTGCACAAAAAGGTTCATGATAGAAATCAGGGAAAACATAAGTAAGGCAGAGTCACATAGAGGTATACTACAAAGGGGGTTCATGAGCAGGATGATCCTAAGGGGTTGGACATATTCAGAAGCATGCTGATAAAGCAATAAAGTAGACATATTAGTTGTTGGTTGAACAACAAAACCAGAGATAGAAACATATTAGAAACATGATAAACTGAAGCAGTAATCAGAACATAGCAGTAAAGAAGACAGTAAACACAAAAGTGAAGGAATAGGAGAGCATAATAGCTAGCCTTGGCTTGCAGCCAGCTAACTCTGAATAATAGTAAGTAACACAGAAAGAGAGCAGAAAGCTTTGAGTGTGAGAGATAGAATTTGAACTAGTGTGTTCGTGTGTCCTGAGTTAATAAAGAGCAATGTATATATAGTAGCTTGAAACTAGGTAGAATAAGGTAAGAATCACAATTAGGCAGTAAATTATGGAACTCAGAACCAATTAGAGTAAAATCAGTGCAAGTATTCCCTTGATTAAGGGAGTTAACTTCAAACAGTAAGAATAGGTAACAAATAAGGAAAGAAATCAATGTGTAACTGGGGTATAAAAGATAAGGAAACAATTCAAACAGTGCAAGTACATAACAGGTAATTAGGACTAGGTACATAAGGTTCTAATTAAGGAAATATCATAAGAATCAATTAAAAGTATAGTCAACCGTAAAATAAGGTGAGGAAATAACTTAGAAGTCGGAAATCAGTAAAAGTAGTTAATCACAGAAAATTAGGGATTCAAATAGGAACAATACTGATTAAAGGGAGAATTAACACAAAATTTCTATGAACAAACGGAATAAACACATAATAGGCAAGAAGAAGTAAATCAAAAATGTAGTAAAGTAAGAATCACATAGAATCAGGGATTCAAGTAGAGAAGATAGAACTGATTAGAGGTATTAACAGAATAAACCTAATATAAGCGGAAGAAGCAAGAATCAGAAACCCTACTGAACATAATAGGGTAAAATCACAGAAACTCAGAGTGTTCATGAGAACAAGCACGCATACGAATCAAATCATCAGAGACAGACTATGAACCCAGGATTAGACCAGAGGACTTAGGGTTTTAACATAATAAATCAGATAAAAGGGGAAAAACATGAATAAATGTTTAAACATAGTAAAAAACATAGAATAATACGGAAAATCAGAAGGAAAAGTCATTTTGAAAAGGGGTTAAGAAACCCTAACTTTGAAGACGAAGAGGCATTTTTGAAAAATTGGAGAGATCCTTAAAGAAAGCAGTAAATAACTCAGAATATACTTAGATCTATTAAAGGTATAAGAAGATAAGAGTTAAAAAAATAGGGTTTCAGAGATAGACAATCCATAGATGAGAGAATCGGCTTAGAAATCATAGAGTTGTAATGAAACAAGGCGAGATTCTAACTTACAAACGAAAAGTGGCCTGAGACAGGCCAGCGAACATAGACTCAAACCAGAGCCGGTCGGAATCCTTTGAAACCCTTTCAAGGGTTCATAAAATCGAAGAGCCACGGAGCGTAGAAGACCAGGACTGGCCGGAGAATGCATAGAAACATCACAAGGTGGAGTTTATGCCGGTGACGGCGCTTGAGAACTAGGGCTTGGTTGAGAGGATTTGAGAGAGAAGGGGAAGGGGTGACGGCGGGTGAGGTGAGGGAAATGAAAGGTGTGGGGGTAGTCTCTTAGGTTAATTAAGGTAAGAATTAACCTGGACCGTTGATCAAAAATGATCAACGGCCAGAATTTGGGCGGAATTGGGTTGGGTATATTTAGGAATTGGGCTTGGGTCTGTTGGGCTAGCATAATTAGGTGTTTTGGGATGATTTCAGTAGGTTATAATTGAAATGAAATGGGCTGTTTGTTAAATACCAAGATAATTAATTAAAATAATTTTATAAAATAGCTACTAATTATAAAAAATGAATTTCATGCACAGAGATATTTCAAAAAAATGATTATTTGGTATTTCTAAATATAAAATGTTAATTTCTGGTAAAATAGTACAAAATTATATGCATGGGCTATGATTTCAAAGTTATTGTAATTATAGCCAAAAGGTGCCCAAATAGGCTATCTATGGAATAATTTGGACTTAACAAGACCATGAATATAAATAATAATCAAGAAATGTTTGGAAACCATTTGTGATGCAATTTTGTAATTATTTATTTAGAATAAAATACTAAAAAATGTAGGAAAATTATGAAAAAATATCAATTGTTATTAATGCATGATTTTGAAGGTATGCAATTTAAAATATTTTTGGAAAAAATTGGGTATCAACAATATGCAAATTATAGCACCTTCATTCATGAAACAAATCCAACTTGAAATGGATTTTGGTCATGTTCATCTGTCGGTTCACCTCATTATAGACCAACATACATTTGTTCATGAACAGTCATATTTATACAAAAGATGTAAACGCACTTTTCATGAAAAATCACAGCCTTTCAGGTGACACCTTTTCATAAAAGAGCTAAACATTATAAATGTTCAACAAAGAACAAATCATTTATGGAAAGGCACGTAAACAACTTTCGAATTTATAGTTTCATCACTAAGACTGAACAAGTAATGAATTCACCGACTATCATATCAATATCCACTAAGTATTGGTGAGGTTCAAAAATTATATCATTTAGATATTACGTCTAACATTGACTTTTGACATGCATAAGCTAAAAGTCCCCACATTTTAAATATTTCATCAACATATCATCCACATATAATCAAATAATGACTATATGATTTGAAGTATTCTTAACGTAAACACATTTGTTTACACTCATTAATTTTGAAACTATTTGACAATATTATTTGGTCAAATCTCGCATGTCATTGTTTGGGTGCTTGTTTTAGTCCATAAAGACACTTAACACGTCGGCACACCTTCTTTTCTTTTTTCAGAAACCACAAACTATTGGTTGTTCCATGTGAATTTCTTCCTCCAAATAACAATTAAAAAAGGTGTCTTCACATCCATTTGATGGATTTCAAGACCGTCTACTGTAGCCAATGATACTAACATTCATATGTACTCAATACTCGTAACCGACAAGTGTATGCCAAAATAGTCAAGACATTCTAATTGTCTAAACCATTTTGCAACTAATCTTGCCAACTATTTGTCAATAGTACCATCAACTTTCATTTTCCTTATGAAAATCCACTTAGAACCCAAAGGTTTATTTCCTGGAGGAAGATCAACCATTTTCCCAAGTATGATTACTTAATATGGATTCTGTCTCACTATTGACTGCTTCTTTCCGAGGAAGACATAACTTCTTCCAATGTTTGAAGCTATTTTTCTAACAAGAATGTCAGAAATTCTGGTCCAAAGGAAGTAGTTGTCTTTTGACATTTACTACATCTTGGATTCACCTCATTAGGTGTACTTTCCTTTGCTTCTTTCCGATGTTGCTTAGATAGACGAATCACATTCCTTTTTATACGGATAAATATTCTCAAAATATTCACCGTTATCTAATTTGATTACCGTATTAATATGAACGTCGGGATTTTATGATTTTTGAACAAAAAAACAATATGCCTTACTATTTTTGCATATCCTATGAAAACGCAATCAATAATTTCCGGTCCGATCTTTATCCTTTTGAGTTTAGAAACTTGCACTTTAACTAAGTACCCCCACACTTTAAAAATTTAAGTTGCGCTTCATTGCTCCATTTTTCATATGAAATGGATTGCGTCTTGCTATGGGGAATTCGACTGAGTATACGGTTATCTATAAGAATAACTCCCCCCCCCCTCCCCCCTACCCCACAAGTTCTGGGGTAAACCAAAACTTATATCATCTCCTTTAACGTTTTATTCTTTATGCAATTCCACTAGATTGCGGTGACTAAAGGGCTATCGTTTGATGAGTAATACCATATTCCAAACATATTTCTTCAAAAGGAGACTCACATTCACCGCCCCTTTTACTTTGTAGAGCCAACCACAAGAACTGTTGTTTGTGTCACGACAGAGCCAGAATAAACGGTGAAGCTTTTAATCTTCAAACCAATATGATACAATCAGAATTAATAAACGATGAAGTTTTTAATCTCCTAACCAAGTAATATCTGATACCGGATCTAATAAACGGTGAAGTTTTTAATCTTCAAACCGAGTAATATGTGACTGTCACGACCCGAAATCTCACCTTCAGGCCGTGATGGCGCCTAACATTGCACCCACTAGACAAGCCAACGTGTTGACTGCATTGATTTATTAACAAGTGAAAGTAATAAACACTGACTAGATAATTTAGATAAAATGCGGGAGCTTAACAAAATCTAAATAACAATAGCCAATAACGAAGAAATCCCTTTAAGTATAAAACCCAGAAATGGAGTCACAACCTCACGAACCAGTCTAAGATTTAGCTAAAGACAACAGTTTGAAATGAAATGATATATCTGTCTGGAAACACATAGATTACAGAATGAAAGATAGACAGTGACGTCGAGATCCACAAACGCCCGCGGAACTACCTCGGTGTCGTCTGAATTGGACTGAAGGATACTCCCTCTAACGATGTCCACCAGGTCCGGCTGCGTAATATACACAACATAAAGAAGTGCAGGTGTAGCATCAGTACAACCGACCCCATGTACTGAGTAAGTTCCGAGCCTAACCTCGGCGAAGTAGTGATGAGGCTAGACACGACAACAACAATTTACCTGCACAGTTCTATAATATGTACCAAAGAAAATAGCAAGAAATAAGTAGTTAAGCATGATAATACGGGGACAAGTAGTGGGGGTAACAAGTGAGAAGCAAATATGAATAACTGAATCAAACAATAATGCAAAAGAATCAAATCAACAAGAAATAATGACTCAAACAAGAATGCACGGCATCACCCTTTTTGCTTTTACTCTCATCCACACAATGCAATGCGTAACTGAAAGAAATATAAATCATGGCACGGCATCACTTTTCGTGATTTTATTCTCATCCTCACAATGCAATGTAAATGAAAGCAATGTGAATCATGGGACGGCATCACCCTTCGTGCTTTTACTCTCATCCTCACAATGCAATGAGTAATGAAAGCAATATAAATCATGGCACGGCATCACCCTTCGTGCTTTTACTCTCGTCCTCACAATGCAATGTATAAATGAAAGCAATGTAAATCATGGCACGGCATCACCCTTCGTGCTTTTACTCTCGTCCTCACAATGCAATGTATAAATGAAAGCAATGTAAATCATGGCACGGCATCACCCTTCGTGCTTTTACTCTCTTCCTCACTATGAAATGAATGCAATGAATACACGGCATCACCCTTAGTGCTTTACACTTTTCCTCACCCAAATCAACAATAGATAACACTTGGCAAGGAATTTAACAGGGTGAAATACAGTTCATAACCACCCAGCAAGAGGAATATCAACCAAAATAATAATGATGCCCGGCAAGGGACCCAGCTATAATCAATCTCTTACAAGTACATAACGTAATGAAATGGGTCCTCAACTGAGATATCCTATCACAAATACTTAAACAAATATTCTCAACAATTAAACAATTTCCCAAAGGAAACTACGNCTCAACAATATCAATAATGACTCAATAATCAATCCCAAAGCCTAATTATGCATTTCCCATCATTCTTCCAAAAATACCAAAATTCGACCCCAGGCCCGCTTAGTCCAAACCCGAGGTTCGGACCAAAACCCGATCACCCATTCCCCCACGAGCCCGAATATAAAATTTGTTTTAAAATTTCAAAAGCCCTAACTCTACCCAAAACCCCCAATTTCTACCTTTTAATCCATGATTTTAGGCCTATAATCTAATAATAGTTGATGAAAATGAAAGAAAATGGAGTTAAGAACACTTACCTATGAAGCTATGGAGGAAAAGTCTCCCAAGAATCGCCCAAGAAGAGTGGAGAAGAAGAAGTTTGAGAAAAATGGGTTTAATCCCGTAATTGTTCTGTTTCTAGGCTTTAAAAATGATCGGACGAAATAAGCATATGCGATTGCGAAGAGAGGGTTGCGATCGCGTAGAGGTCTGCTTCTAATGCACCACGATCGCGAACAGGGACCTGCGATCGCACAGCTCAAGGAACCCCTCCCTATGCGATCGCGAAC
>ML408038.1:0-134012 GCA_005239525.1 Nicotiana knightiana | reverse complement strand
AAAGCACATAAAATGCAAGGTATATAATGCTTAAAATCATGAATTCTAGCCACGCATCAGCCGTCACTAATATCCGAGCCGCTTTCAGAGGCCTCGTCCGACGTAGTTGGCATTTTCGATTCTTCCTCCAGGGCCCTAGCTTATTCGATCTCGGTAGAGAGATCGAAGCCCTTAGCGCTCAGTTCCTCAAGGGCTTGCCTCCTGGCTTGAATGCAAGCATAGGCAACTACCCGAGCCAGTTTTAGCTCGGCCTTCTCAGATATCTCCCTGGCCCGTTCATTCGCAGCAACAACATCTCTCTTGTATGAGGAGACATATTCATTGGCCTTAGACTTGGCTGCAGATAGTGCATCAGCCTCTTCCTGAGCACCTCGGAGAAGGTCTTAAACCGAGGATAGCTTCCCTCGGAGCGCCTCCCTTTTCGAAGCCGTGACATCATTCAGCCGAGCCAGTTCTAGGATTTTGGCATCCTTGGCCGCAACCTCCTCTCGATGCTGCTCCACTAGGGCGTCCTTCTACTTAATCTAAAAAGAAGAAAATAAGTCAATCAGCACAAGGCATTGCAACTAAAATAAAATTATGGGCACCGGCATACCTGCTCGGTGAAGTCGGCCCTCTCCCGAAGTGCTCTCTCCGAGCTTGCCCGGAGGTGGGTCAATTCCTCCTACTTTCGAGCACATAAAGCCTCCAGCTCGACCGAATCCGACATGATCTTCTCAAGCTCCTCTCCATGATGAGTCAACCTATCTTGCATCTTGGAGAAGGCTTGGTCATACAACTTCTTGACCTGCAGTACAGAATATGGGAAATCAGAAAAACATGAATAGAAGATCAAAAAATAGCATATTACTTCTCAAATTTCACCTGCTTTTGGAGCCTCTCGGCTTCCTTGAGAGAAACTGGGGCATAAACATCGGTCTCCTCATCTACCCCCTCGAAATAGTCTCTAAATGCATCATCCTCTCCACGAGAGGTCTCTAGACCAGGAACACCCCTAACTTGAGCATCCCGTATCTCCCCCGGAGAAAATGACGGGCCTGAGTGAAATCCCCCGGCGATATCGGCCTCTGTCGAGGTTTCTTCCCAATCCCGGAAAGCTCCAGTAGCAAGCCCTCCGAGCTCCTCAACATGTACTATGCCATGTCCGATGAGCGTCTCGGGACTACACCCAAACCCTCCTCGAGGGTCTCCTCTATGCACGACGGCTCCGCATCGGCTGCCTCTAGCTCAGCGGACGAACGCCCAATAACTCTCGAAGCATCAGAGCTTCGTTTTGCCCTTTGTACCAAAGGGCCGGCATCGTCACTTTCTTCCTCGGCCCACAGGCTCTCACCGGCTGTTGAGGACAAGACCGTGGCATCACTTTTAGGCTTCCTAGCCTTTGTCCTTTTTGATTTCGGAGACCCCGCCGAGGCCTCCTTCTTCCTTTTCTTATCCTTGGTGGTCTTCGGGGCCTCTTCCTCACCAGGTGGAGGCGGTCTCATCAATACGCCTTCACCAAGGGCTGCACAAACATGTTATATTACAAAAGATCATCATCAAAAGTTCTTACAAAGAAGGAGAAAACAAATAGCAACAAGAGTACTATGGTTCTTTGCCTGCCACCTTGTCATAGCCAACTCAAGCCATACGCGTTTGTTATATGGGAAGGTAGAGTCCAAAAGCCTGATCCACCCCGGAAGGTCTTGTACCGCTCTGGGGAACTAGACAGTGGCTACACAGTCTAAAAAAAGAATATTCAGAACCGGTAGAAAGAAAAAAGAGGTGGTAAAGCATAATCAACATGGGGATACTTATGTTTCATATTTCACTCCTCCGGGAACGGCAGTTTATCGGCGGGGATGACGTCCGAAGTTATAACTCTGACGAATCGGCTCATCCATCCCCGATCCTTATCCTCATCTATGCAGGCGAGGAACACCTTGGCAGATCGGCGGTGCATTTTAGTTAGGCCCCCGCGGAAGAGGCGAGGGCTATACAATCTAATCAGATGGTCGAGGGTAAAAGTCATTCCCTCGACCATGTTGACAATATGTCGAAACATGTATACGATCCTCCAAAAATAAGGATAGATTTGATCGAGTGTCACTTGGTATTGATGGTAAAAATCAAGAATCACCGGGTCAATCAGTGGTGAAGAAGAATCGACGGGGCCTAAGGTGAAGGGGTATGTATATACACTGAGAAAGCCATCCTTGTGCCTGACTAAGCTTTCGCCAGCCGTAGGGATCTCTACTCGGGTAGTCTCCCCCCAGCGGCAGTCAAGTTTTACCCTCTCTATATTCGATACTACACTTATGTATCGGGAAAAGTGTTCGCATCGACCCAGTGTAGAATGGGGTTTTTCTAATGTGAAGTCAGAAATATTGTCGTAAGGGCCAGGGGTGCATTGCTCGATGGTAGGAGGAATTTTTGGCTTGCCCTTGAACGGGCGTGATGAAGAAGCGGATCCCTCTTTTTGTGGAACCGTCTTGGATGTTTTGGCCATGATAGCAATCGAGTTTTGCTATACAGGCAGAAGATAAGAATGTAAAACACTTAGTTAGCATCTGAGGATTTGGAGAAGATGAAGAAGATGCAAAACTATGAAAAGGCAAGAGATTGTAGTATTTATAGAGGCCCTTTGGGCATGCATGAAGCGGAAGGGTTGAACTCTTGATGGTTCATGGGCTTCTCGAGAATTGTGTTAACAGCGACCCCTGCGTAGCTTTTTATGTTGCGTCATTTAATGCTATGAAGGGACTGACGTCATAATAGGAGCGTCGAAAAGGCAACACTCAAGACTGTTTCTTATCTCTTCATTCTAAGAAATGTGGGGACTATGTGTATACGGCTAAAATCGGAGAGCCCGATTTTACGGTCGCTACGACGCTCAAAAGGCTCGAAGGTTCGAGTTTTTGCATCGAGGGGGCATATCGAAGGCCCTCGACCTCGAGGCAGTGCAAATCGAAGATTAGCGTGGAAAGGGGGGAAATGCCCATGGGGCACGTGGTTAAAGCTGACAAAATATACAAAATAGTACAAGCCAGTACCGTAGCATTAAATGGTTGTACCAGCCATATCTCTTTGCACTAATTACACATGTACTATGTTGGGATTTCCCCTCATATATAAAGGGGATCCTTGTTACTTTGTAACACACATGATACTCAATATACAAGACTAAGAACATTCTCTGCTTCCTAACTCAAACATTCTCTATAATTGTCTCATTGATTTATTGCCTTTCATTTTATGGCATTTATAAGTTGTTCTTCATTTATTATTCATTATTGACCAAAAATATGCCATCTTTGAGGCCTTCGACACTGTCGAAACACTCTCGAGCACCCACTATCGAACTTCTGAGCACGATCTCGAGGCCCTTTCAGATCGACCTCGAGATCCTATTTCCTCGCTGCTCGGTTTGCATAATCTTGTTATCCCTCGCTTATTTTGTTTTCTCACCTCTCATTTAGCATCTATTGCCTAAACAACTGGTATTAAAATAGATCATGTATTTTTAGAACCACAAAATGGAATATAATTGTAATTACCATTTTCAAGGTAAACATAAATTGTAAGCAAACTTTATTTAGGGCGGATAATATATAAAATTAAGATAATTTTGATAAATAAATTTTATATTACCCCACGGTATGGGATAGTACTGGGTATGTTATTGTTGTTGTTGTTGTTATTGTTATGGTAAATTTCAAATTATGTATAAGAACGAAAAAAACCCTCCCATTCTGCCAACCCCGTAGCCCACCAAACTTGGCCCAAATATCTCCATAACCCATTCAGCGTTTTACCAATATTTTTTCAAACCTCTTCTCTAAATTAATCCAAACCAAATATTGCCAATTCAATCCCCAAAGTCCTACCCAACCCAAAGTTTTTTATATTTTTTATTTTATTTCCTAAAATTCTTGTCATCACTTCATTGTTAATCTTAATTACACGGCACAATCTTTTACAAGTTTGCAAGAATAGTAGAATCTTCGATACCTTCCATGGTAAGTATCCCAAGAAGAAAATTGTATTGAATATACTAATGAAATCCAGTCATAGTTCAAGAGATCACATAGTAGGTAAGCATTTTCTAAATTTGATTCTCTGTTATCAAACTTGTTTTGATTTAATTTATTTTATCCTTTTAACCTGATCATGTATATTTGTTTTTTAAAAAAATATTTGACTTGCCTGACGTGAATGTTGTTCTCATTATAAAGTCTATAATTCCACATATACTCTCGTATGCGCTTTACTTTATTTGAATCAATTTTTACTTTTTAAAAATTATTTACCTTTGATTATGCTAATTGATTTTGTCAGAAGATCTGCTATTCACTATTACAATAATACATTCGTGTGATTAGTACTCTCTCTGGTGGCTGTGAATCAAGAAATAAACATTGGCATCACTGAGTTATTACAAGTTGTTCATCGCTCGCGCACTGCTGTCGGTTGATTATTACTTGTTCCGGAATCTGGTTTTTCTAAAAATTTGGTTATTCTGCACGTCATAACCTGTTAGTCTCGTGAATGACAATTACGATTTCTTATAAGTTAAATGTTTGGTGGAATAGATCAATTTTTATCGATTTACTTTTCGCTTCTTTTAACTCTGTATGTGCTTAACTCTATTAATGGTTGCGATTTTTTTTCGCCGGAGAACCTGACTATATGATTATTATTTATTTGATTAGTGCGAGTTTGTTCAAACTATTCTATCCGCTAGAAACTTTGACTTAAGAGTCAGCCAAATAAGTTATAACTTTGTATATGTGCATATCTTGTTGTATACGGGTGAAACCGAGCCCGTTGGATATCTCGGTTTTCGATGAAGTAAACGAAGCAAGAGACGTGACTGTAAGGAACCGTAATCGATGCAAGGAGCCTCTCGAGCCGGGGTCTGGGCAAAATGCCTACCCTCGGAAGTATCGGGGCCACGACCCCTAGGTTCGGTTCGAATCTCAAAAACACCGGAGAGCATTACTAGATAATCGAGCACGACCAACAAAAGGCCGTGATATCCATGACCAGCCAGATGACACGGCGTGAATCTCGGAACATATCGATAGAAAATTAATGATTAGTTAAATGAATGATTTTTACCTTTTATGGAATTATACTTAGGGTAAAACTCCACTACTATATAAAAGGGGTCTGATTATTCATTAGGGATATTGTAACACACATATCAAGGCAATATACTCCTATTTTCTCTGTTATTCAAAATTCATACTTTTGTTCATCAATTCATCATTAATGTGAGCCCGGGATCAAAGGCAGTCATTTCATTAAAGCTGTTACTGAGCCCGGGATCACTTCCCTTGATTGGTTTGACAACTTATTATATTACTTTTCTGTTTAATCTAATGAAATTTATCATTTTATTGAATTAATCTGTGTTTTCTTAAAAAACTTATAAATTTAATTCTTATCCATTTTTTAAGCTAAACTGTTTGGCGACCACCGTGGGGGTAAAGAAAATAGTGACAATTTGATACAAATTATCATAACACACTCTATTTTACGCTTTTCTTTGAACTTTTAATTTCATGTCAAAATTAAAAATATCGAACTCCCAATCTGCCCATTTGAACGTGGATGATGAGTTCGGCCATGATGGCGAGAACAACAATATGGTGCGTAGCAATGAGGTTCCTCTTGTTGACCCCAACTAAGTCCCAGTCGCTTATCCAATCGATGATAACTCAAACATGGCTATCGAAGCAAAACTGCCTACTAACCCCAAAAACAGCATTTGCGGGGAGCCCAGTCGATAGCCCGGAGTACACACGACGGCAAAGGTGATGGGATCAACTTGCGCGTGATCTTCGAAATGTTACAGGCTCAACAGGAAGCGATCGCTCAGTTGCAAAACCAAAGTCGCACCTCTAGCAGAGTTAAGCCTGAATTATCCTAGGAAAATGCTTGCAGAAATGAACCGCCCACGAAGTCAGGTGGAGTAGAACCCCGAACCAACCACGAGATAATAAATATTCTTTAGGAACTGACAAAACGAGTGGAATCGGGAGAAAATAAAATCGAAGCCATCGACAAAAATGTAGAGACCTATAACTCCAGGTCGATCAAATCCACGGAGCACCACCGATACTGAAGGGCCTGGATTCCAAGAAATTTGTCGAAAAGCCTTTCCCTCCGAGTGCAGCTCCGAACCCGAACCCAAAGAAGTTCCATATGCCAAAAATTCAAAAGTATAATGGGACAACTGATCAAAACGAACATGTGAAATCTTATACGTGTGCACCAAGAAGAATGACTTGGAAGATGATGAAATCGAATCTATTCTGCTGAAAAGTTAGAGACCTTGTCAAAAGGAGTTATGATATGGTATCACAGCTTACCCCCTAATTCTATTGGCCCGTTTGTTATGCTTGCAAATGTATTTGTAAAAGCACACGTCAGGGCCATCAAGGTCGAGAACAGGAAGTCAGACCTTTTCAAGGTAAAGGCAAAGAGATAACGAGATACTCATGGAATTTGTATCGAGGTTTCAAATGAAACGGATGAATATGCCTTTGGTCGCAGATAACTGGGCCATTCAGGCCTCAATCCTCGAAGCTCATTGGCTTCATTTCAGTTGAAGGAAAATTTTGATAGAATACCCGGCGGTAACTTGGACCGACGTCCATAGCAAGTACCAATAAAAAATTAGGGTCAAAGACTATCAGCTCGGGGCCCTTTCCGTGTCCGTTTATCCCGTCAGAAATAGTAACAGATCCAAAAGAGACATCGATCATGAACCAAGATCGAAAAGAGAACCGTACCAACCATTAATTGGAGGTCGAAGGGGTGATGGATCCGTACATAACACTGTAAGAAGTGAAAGAAGAAGCGACCGATGTCATAATAACCGTGGACTCATGAGCAAAAACGGTTTTGAAAGACCATCTGGGTCTAAGGAAGCACCAAGGTTAACTGAGCACAACTTCAACGTCGATGCTATCTCCGTCGTATCAATTATCAGACGCATCAAAGATACTAAGTGGCCTCGTCTGTTGCAATCCGATCCTGCCCAAAAGGGACCCCAACCTAATGTGTAAATATCATGGCAGTCACGGCCACATAACCGAAGAATGCCAACAAATGAGAGAGGAAGTATCCCGGTTATTCAACAACGGACACCTCCGAGTTTCTGAGTGATCGAGCCAAAAAACACTTCAGGAATAGGGACTTCAACAAGAAGATCGAGCAAGAAGACCTCAACACGTCATTAACATGATCATTGGTGGGTTGACATCCCCTTGGGGCTGATGTTAAAATGTACTAATCCATTACAAGGGAAAAACAGACTCGAGATTATGTACTGCATGGAACTATATCTTTCAACGATGAGGGGGCTGAAGCCATCGTGCAACCACATAATGATGCACTGGTAATATCAGTACTCCTAAATAATCTTTAGTTAAGTGTTGTTAATTGATACAGGTAGCCCGGCCAATACCATCAGATCGAGGGTCATGGAACAACTGGGTCTACAAGACCAAATTGTGCATGCAGTCCGAGTTATAAACGGATTTAACATGGCATGTGAGACCACTATAGGGGAGATAACCCTGCCGGTAAACACCGCCGGAACCGTTCAGGAAACAAAGTTCTACGTGATTGAAGGAGTTGTGAAATACAACGCTCTATTAAGGAGGCCATGGATTCAAAAAATGAGGGTGGTACCTTCGGCACTACATCAGGCGTTGAAATTCACCTCACCACGAGGGACCAAAACAGTTTACAGAGCAACCGACCGCAAAAGAAATGTTTGCGGTCAATGAGGTGGTCCCGATATCCTCATTCTCGACATCGAAGAACCCGAGTTCGATCACCAAGGAAGAAAGCAAATAGCAATCATCGACACCGGCCCCCAACAAAACAAGAAAAGCAGAAGACGGGTGAGGATAACGATTACGGAGTTCCCAGGTCTTTCATAGCCCCTGACGATTCCAATCCACAAAGTCAACGGTTGAGGAGCTGGAGGAAGTTATATTGATCGAGCACCTGCCCGATCGGAAGGTATACCTGGGCACGGGGCTAACTCTGAGCTCAGGAAAAACTAATTGAATTCCTTATAGCTAACATAGATTATTTTGCTTTGTCCTATCTTGACATGACAGAGATCCCACAGGAAATAACTACTCACAAGCTGAGCTTAGATACAAAGTTTCACCCGGTTAAACAGTAGAGGAGTCCTCATTACAAAGTCAAGCATGCATTCATCAAAGACGAGGTATCCAAACTCCTTAAAATAGGTTCCATTTGGGAATTTAAGTACTTGAATTGGTTAGGAAACATAGTGGTAATGCCTAAAGAGGCAAATAAATTAAGGATGTGTGTAGACTACAAAGATTTGAACAAGGCATGCCCTAAGGACTCATTTCCTTGCCTAACATCGATCGCATGATCGATATGACATTTAATGTGATAATAAAATTTCTCGACACCTATTCGGGGCACAACAAGATTCGGATGGACCCGAGCGACCAAGAAAACACTTCCTTCATCACTAAATACTGCACCTATTGTTATAATGTAATTCCATTCGGACAAAAAAATGCAGTTGCCACTTACCAACGCCCTGTAAATGGGATGTTCGAAAAGCAAATAGGAAAATGAATGGAGGTTTACATTGATGGCATGTTAATTAAGTCCCTGCAAGCAGAGGATCATTTGAAGCATTTGAAGGAAACTTTCAACATACTGAAGAAACAAAATATGAAGCTCAACACAGAGAAATGCGCATTCGGAGTCAGATCCAGGAAGTTCCTTGGATTTATGGTGTCCAAAAGGGGAATCGAGATCAAGGCCATAGAAGACATCACCAAGGTGGACAATGTCAAGTCTTTTCAAAGGCTAATCGGGCCCATCGATTCTTCTCTTTATTGAAGAAGAAGAATAACTAGTGGACCTTGGAGTGCAAGCAAGCTTTGGAAGAACTCAAACAGTACCTTTTGAGTTCGCCTTTGCTTATACTCCGAAGGCAGACAAGAAGTTGTACCTGTACTTAGCGACATCCGAGATAGCGATAAATGGAGTCTTAGTATGGGGGGAAGAAGGTACGCAATTTCCTGTATATTATGTTAGGAGGACTCCAGGCTAGGCCGAAACGAGGTATACTTACCTGGAGAAATTGGTGCTCGCTTTGCGAAGCGCTTCTAGGAAGTTAAGGCTATTTTTAATGCTATCCCATATGTGTTGTTACTACTTATCCATTTAGGAACAAAATGCACAAACCCGATCTCTCAGGACGGCTGGCCAAATGGGCCATGGACATTAGTGGGTACGATATTGAATATCGACCCCGTATCACCACCAAATCTCAAATTTCGGCAGACTTCGTGTCCAACTTCATGCCGGCCTTAATTCCTGAAGTCGATAAGGAATTGTTGTTAACCTCGAGGACCTCCTCGGGAATTAGAATCCTCTTTACGGATGGTGCCTCTAACGCAAAAAGGTCTGAACTCGGCATCGTGTTAAAACCGCCCACGGGTGACGTAGTTAGGAAGTCTATTAGATTCATGAAATTGATTAATAGTGAGGCCGAGTATGAGGCCATGATTGTAGGTCTTGAAATAGATAAAAGCCTGAGGGCTGAAGTGATCGAAGCTAAATTCGATTCCCTCATTGTGGTGAATCAAGTCAATGGGACGTTTGAAGTGAATGAGGAACGAATGCGAAGATACATGGATAAACTATAGGTAACAGTACATCGATTCAAGGAGTGGACCCTGTAACATGTACCCCAGGATCATAACACCGAAGCCAGTACACTGGATAACTTGGGGTCGTCAGTTGATGACGATGAATTCAGCTCGTTGAGCGGTTGTACAACTCATGAAATTGGTGGTGGAAGAAGGCCACACTGAGATAAACTCGAAAAGCTTAACCTGGGACTGGAGAAACAAGTATATAGATTACTTGAAGACCAAGAAACTACCGTCAGATCCTAAAGAATACAGAGCTCTTTGCACGAAGGCCGCCAGATTCAATATGTGCAAAGATAACACCCTATTAAGAAGAACGTTCGATGGCCCACTCGTCATATGTCTGGGACTTTCGAGACATAAAATATGTTATGACTGAAGTTCACGAAGGCTCCTATGGGAACCATTCGGGGGACAAATCATTGGGTAGTAAGATAATCACGGCCGGCTATAACTGGATCAACATGGAGAAAGATGCTAAAGAGTTCGTATGAAAATGAAACGGCTATCTAAGGCACGCACCGATGTTCCCTCAGCCCGGGGAGCTACTGCATTCGGTATGTCACCTTGGCAATTCATGAAATAAGGAATAGACATCGCCAGTCCCCTGCCATGGGCACCCGATAAGTCTCAATTCATATTTTTCATGACTGACTATTTTTCTAAATGAATTCAAGCTCAGGAATTTGAGAAAGTCAAAGAAAAAGACGTTATCCTGTGTGACAACGGGAAGCAGTTCATCAGTAATAAGGTAGAAATTTTTTTTTCGAGGACCATAAGATCAAAAGGATCCTGTCAACACCCTATCACCATAGTGGTAAAGGGAAGACGAAGTCTACAAATAATACCATACTTCAAAATGAAAAGGCTGACTGATGCCAAAGAAAACTAGAAGAAAATTTTGCCCGAAGTCCAGTGGGAATACCGTATAACCTCAAAGTCTAGTACTGGGCCACCCCGTTTCCGTTGGTCTATGATGCTGAAGCACTGATACCGGTCTAGGTAGGAGAACGGAGTTTCAGATTTTGATAGAGGACTAAAGAGTAAATGCTGAGGCCATTAGCACGAGCCTGGAACTATTGGATGAGAGGTGCGAGGCTTCCCTCGTCCGGTTGGCCTCCTAGAAACAACGAATCGAAAGGTATTAGAACCGGAGATCCAACCCCCGACACATCAGTATCGGGGACTTGGTGTTATGAAAGTAACACTGAACACCTGAAACCCGAACGAAAGGAAGATGGGACTGAATTGGGAAGGCCCATATCGAATTAACGAGATTATTAGTAAATGCTCCTACAAACTCGAATCAGGGAACGGTGAGCATCTACTGGACAATTGGAACGTAACCCATTTAAAAGGTACTACTGCTAAGGTACAACCCATTCATTCTGTTTTTAATTACCTATATTGCGAATTGGACTAACACTTGCAGGCAACAACCAAACGATGATGTAGTTGTTAGGCTTTAAAGTACGCATCACACTCTTTTTCCCTTGAACCAGTTGTTTCTCAAATGGGTTATCCGGTAAGGTTTTTAATGAGGCAACAGTGGATCGTGCTAACTTAGAATCAAATATTGGTTATGAACATGATTCCATGGTCATATCAACAGTATATGAGCCCTCTTGATGATTGTCCTCGAATAATTGGGGCCACCATCCTCGGGTAATGATTTTTAGAAAGGAAGGAAACTTTGTGCTTGAATAGTCTAGGCTCGGTGGATTGAATTTATTTTAAGGGCCAAACGGTAAAATGAATTGCACCCGCATAGACCACCTAAACGACATCATGAAGCTTGTACACACTTACAATCTTGTATATTACGCACATGAATGAAAGAAAGTTTCTACCTTGAAGATACATATTTTATCCCTTAAGACTATTATATATTGTTCCTTAAGGATATCGAGCCCAAGGGCCGCCTCTATCTAGATCTAATATATCACCCCCACACGAGGCCTATCATCTAAGACAAATTCGGACGGCTCGGGCTATCACACACGAAGGCACAAAATCCTATTAGGCAGTTCCTAAACTTAAAAGGCTACCGCCATCCCTACTCAAGGACTGTCGTCCAAGACAAGGTCGGACAGCTCAGGCTATCAAATCCCACAGGTACAAAACCTATTAGGCAGTGCCTGAACTTAAAAGGCTACAGCAACCCTAAAAATGATTTAGAGACGTTTGAAGCATGTAATCAAAACATAAGGCCTTCAAAATTCCAAACCAATTCAAGGTTGCCCCCGGCAAAACTAAAGTCTAAAAACATCTAAACAAGAACTTTGGGGAAAGCTTCCGGTCATATAGAGCCCCCATAAGTTTCTACCAAAACTTACATCAAGAACAAGTCTTGTTTGGACCTCCGAACAACAACTTATTACTACGTTTTATCCTGTGCTAAGGAATTTGAAATCTTTGCAAGTGTAAAAAAAATTCGAATGGTAGCAGACTTAAAGATTGCCAAGCGGAAACATAAC
The DNA here is from genome assembly GCA_005239525.1 of Nicotiana knightiana. Classification (NCBI taxonomy): domain Eukaryota; kingdom Viridiplantae; phylum Streptophyta; class Magnoliopsida; order Solanales; family Solanaceae; genus Nicotiana; species Nicotiana knightiana. Next base: position 121,828 of record ML408038.1, on the reverse strand, counting down.
CTTGTATATACATTCCAAAATGTCTTTACAAAGGTCAATGAAAATGGCCTCAACAAAATAAAAAGAACAAAATGCAGATGAAAATTCCTAAGGCACCTACGCCTAATCTTCACCAGAACTCGCCTCGTCACCAAAGCCGTTGGGATCTTGTCTATCCTTGAGTTCGCTAGAGCCCTCCGAGCCTTCTTCATCCTCGGGTTTAGCAAGCTTCTTGGCCTCGACCTCGAGCCTTTTCACCTTTTTGATCTCGGCTGACAGGTCGAAACTTCGGGCATGGATCTCCTTGAGGGTCTCCCTTCGAGACAACCTCTTCACGTACTCAACTATGACTTTCAGGCGGACCTCGGTTGTTTCAGTATCAGCCCTATACTAGGTCACCATCTATTCAACATCAACCCTGGTTGTCTCTGACTCGGACCTTGTTATTTCAAGCTCCTTGCCAAGGGCATCTCGTTCAGCAATAGCCAAGCCCAGTTGAGGTTGGAGATCCTCGTTTTGTCGAGCCCGTGCATCGACTTTCTCTTTCGCCACTCAGAGTTGGACCTCTATTTGAGAATGACACCACCTCTCATATAGAGCCTAACAATTTGGATACTAGACTGGTAGTTGTTATTGTAGGCAAACTTCTCTAATGGTAGAAACTGGTCACACTAACCTCCGAAATCAATAATGCATGCCATGAACATATCCCCACGGATCTCACTGGTCCTCTCAGACTGCCCATCCGTCCGAGGGTGAAATGCAGTGCTCAAATCCACCCGTGCGCCCAACTTACATCCAACAGCTCTCCAAAAGTACCAGAAAATCTGAGTGTCATAACATAATATGATAGAGACATGTACACCATGCAGGAGAACAATATCTCTCATGTAGATCCGAGCCATTTTCTCTAAAGTGTATGAAGCCATGACTAGAATGAAATGTGATGACTTGGTCAACCGATAAAAAATTACCCAAATGGCATCACATCTCCTTAAAGTATGTGGCAACCTACCACAAAGTTCATAGTAATGCACTCTCATTTCCACTCCAGTTTATCAATCTTCTGAAGCAAACCACCCAATTTCTTATGCTCATACTTGACTAGTTAGCAATTCAAACACCGTTAAATATGCCCAGCAATGTCCTTCTTCATACTTCTCCACCAACAATGATGCTTCAAATCACGATACATCTTCATAGCACATAGATAAATAGAATACCATGAACTATGAGCTTTCTCAAGAATCAACTTTCTCTAAAGCCATCGACATTAAGTACAAAAATCCGACCCTAAAGTCGCAATATTGCATCACCAATAATCACCTCCTTAGCACCACCTTGTTTCACCGTGTCCCGAAGCACAAGCAAATAGGGATCATCATACTAGCAATCCTTAATTCTCTCAAACAAGGTCAATTGTGAAACAACACAAGTAAAGACTCTACTTGGCTCAGAAATATCCAAATTCACAAACCTATTGGCCAATGCATGAACCTATAGCTAAATTCCTTTCCACAACTAGAATGAATACAAAACTGCCCATACTCTCCGTCTTTCTACTATAGGCGTCTGCTATCACATTGGCCTTCCCTAGATGATACAAAATAATGATATCATAATCCTTCAGCAACTCCAGCCACCTCCACTCCCTCGAATTCAAATCCTTCTGCTTACAAAATGCTAAAGACTCTGGTGATCCATATATACCTTATAATAAATACCACACAAGTAATGCCTCCAAATCCTGAGTGTGTGCACAATAGCTGATAACTCCAAATCATGAACCTGATAATTCTTCTCATGGGGAATAAACTAGCGTGACACATAGGGAATCACCCTACTATCCTATATCAACACACACCCAAGACCAATATTTAAATCATCACAATAGACCGTATACAACCCTGATACTAGAGGCAATACTAATACTGGAGCTGTAGTCAAAGCAAACTTTAACATTTGAAAGCTCTCCTCGCACTCGTTAGACCATCAAAATGGAGCACCATTCTGAGTCAACTTGGTAAATGAATCTACAATAGATGAGAAACTCATCATAAAGCAATGATATTAACCAGCCAAACCAAGAAAACTCCTTATCTTCTTGATATAGAAGGTCTGAGCCAATACTGAACCACTTTATTCTTCTCGGATCCACCGTGATCCCCTCACTAGACACCAAGTGGCCCAAGAATGCCACTGAATCCAACCACAACTCACACTTGGAGAACTTAACATACTACTTCTTCTCAATTAGAATCTAAAGCACAATCCTCAAATGTTTCTCGTGCTCCTCCCTATTACGAGAATATACGAAAATAACGTCAATGAACATAATGACAAGAGAAACCAAGTAGGCTGGAACACTTTGTTCATCAAATGCATGAAAGATGCTGGGGAAGTAGTCAAATCAAAAGACATCACCAAGAACTCATAATGCCCATAATGGGTCCTGAAAGCCTTCTTTAGAATGTTTAAAGCCCTAATCTTCAACTGATGATACCCCAATCTCAAGTCAACCTTTGATAATACCCTAGTACCATGAAGTTGATCAAACAAATCATCAATGCAAGGAAGTGGATATTTTTTCTTTATGATAACCTTGTTCATTTGCATATGGTCAATGCACATCCTCATAATACCATCCTTCATCTTCACAAACAATATCGGTGCACCCCAAAGTGTATCATTCGGCCTGATGAACTCTTTATCCAACAATTCTTGCAATTGTTCCTTCAATTCAGTTGGAGCCATATGATGCGGTTGAATTGATATGGGTTGAGTGCCCAATGCCAAATCAATATTGAAATCAATATCTTTATCGGGTGGCATGCCCGCTAGGTCTACTAGAAACACACCTATAAACTCTCTCACTAGCGGGGCTGAATCAAACGTAGGAGTATCAACACTGTCATCTCTAACAAAGGATAGGTATGCCAAACATCCCTTCTCAACTATCCATTGAGCCTTCACAAGTGAAATCACCCTACTAGGAGCGCGACCAAGAAAACCCCTATATACCAACCATGGAAACCCCGACATATCCAACGTCGCGATCTTAGTGTGATAATTAAGAATAGCATGGTGTAGAGATAGCCAATCCATACCCAAAATCACCTTGAAATCAACAATATCAAGCAACAGAAGAATAACTCTAGCCTCATAACCCCCAATAGTAACCCCACAAGAACGATAGACACGGTCTACCATAATAGAATCATTAATAGGCGTACACATGTAAACAAGACTACCCAAAGAGTCACGAGGAACATCTAAATATGATGCAAATTAGGATGAGACGTACAAATAAGTAGAACCCAAATTAAATAATATTGAGGCATCTCGATGACAAACTGAAACAATACGTGTAATGACTACGTCTGATACGACCGCCTTAGTCCTACCAGGGAAAGCATAACAATGGGCATGGACTCCCACTCTAGGATGACCTCTACCCGCGTTTTCGCCACCTCTAGTTGGTTGTATAGGTGGTGTAGTATTTGGTGCGGGAATCATAGCCTGGGTTCCCTACTGAGGCACACTTATCTGAAGCTTGGGATAATTCTCCTCATATGTCTCAAATAACCAAGCTCTCTATGGAAGTGGCTTCTAGGATTGAGTCTAACCCAGACGATTGGAATACCACTATAAGAACCACGTGCGGAAGGTTCAATGAAGGTTGACTACCCTTGATAAGTGCTCAAAATTCCACGGCTTGATGGAGCACCACGTGAAACCTGAAGTGTTTACTGTACTGGCAGACTGACATAGCCTCTACCATGACAACCCTTGCCCCTCTAATAGGAAACACAAAGTCCTCAAAAATCTCGAGGCTTCTTGGCCTTCCTGTCCTCCCTCTCACACCTTCAAATACGCTCAAGTCTCCTAGAAATCTCCATAGCCTGATGAAAGGTTGTCTCAGTCTCTATCTCTCATGCCATCCCAAAGCTATGGTTGTAGATGAGTCCATCCATAAATATATGGACCCTCTCCTTCTTAGAATAAACCAGAAAAGTTGCATAAAATGATAACTCTATAAACCTCATAGCATACTAGGTCACGGCCATACCCTATTGGCGTACATGCTCAAACTCACTGAACAACTCGTCCCTACGAGTCTAAGGATAAACTCCTCCAAGGATAGAATTGAGAAATGAGGCCGCATGAGTGGTGTCGAGCCATCTAGCTTACTCGACTCATAAAACAACTGTAAGCTGGCCCTAACAAATGGAAAAGTAGTAAAGTCAACCCCGTTCAAATCCACTGCACTCGAAGTGCACAAAATACGATGACACTGATCAAGAAAACCCTGTGAATCCTCAAAGGCTCCCCATTGCAAGGAGGACGACCAAATAATTGAAACCACTCCATTAACTTTTTGATCCTCAATATCCAAGGCTGGCCTAATCTTAGGCTGAACCATGGTCACTGGCTACATAATAGTACCCTCGGAGTCTGATAACCATGATCAAGCTACTTTAGTGTACGTACGGTGTGAGTGCGGGCTCATCCCCTAGAATATGTAACAGTTGGTACAACCGGGATCATATTCGCTAGAGTCAAGCTCTCAAATATTATATGAGCAAAAGTCTCTGGATGTCTAGGTGTAGTAATAGGTTCCTTAGGTGCCTGAGCCGGTTCCACTTACTCAATATGTCCAGGCATCTTCTCCTCCACTAGAGCTACTAGTGGCGCCATAACGGCTGCCCTAGAAGGACCCAAACCTGCGACACGGGCTCCACCTCGGACTTTACCCCAACCCCTGCCCTAACCTTTCGCAGCTCTGAAAGGTGGTACTAGTGCCTGCTCAACTCCTTCAGAAGAATATTTCCTCACCAAATATGAGAAAATAGAATAGCAAAGGTTCGGACTTTGGGATAAAAAAATCCTCACTATAATGAATGAAATAAAGAGAAGTTTTCCTAATAGTCTAGTGGCCTCTCGAAGATAATTACAAACGTCCCCGTACAAATCCACAAGACTCTACTAAACATACTCATGATCCGTAGAACCTATGAACATAGGATATGATACCAACTTGTCGAGACCCAAAATCCCACCAAAGTTCATGATGACACCTAATCTCTGAGACTTAGTCAGCAAATCAGATAAAAATATTAAAATAACAAAATAAGATATAATAGGTCGGAATTACCATACATAGCAGAATAAGAATTCAACATTAACTAGTACACACATGCCATAATACAAATTCCTAATACTAGGTAGTGCAAAGTCATGAGCTCCAAAATCGAATACAGGAGATGTCAAAATAGTACATTAAAGTCTAAACTTAAAAATCACAGTATAAAGATAGGGGAAGGGGACTCCACGGGTATGCGATGGTCCCATAGCTCTGCCTTAAATCCTCTCCATCAACAATAATGCTCCCTCCTAAGATTTGCTACCACCAATGCTTGGATCTGCACAAAAATATGCAGAATTGTAGTATTAGTACATGACAATGCGTATTTAATAAGTATCAAGGCTAACTTTGGTGAAATAGTGATGAGGTTCAGTCATGTGATACTCGCTAATAAAGGATCATGTAAAATATATAAAAACTAAAACAAGATACAATATAATCAATTATCAAATCAGGAGACATCAACTCGGCATAGATAATTTAATCTCGATAGTCGAGTCATCAACAACAATAGAGGCATAGAGTAGCATGTCAGAATTAAGTATAAAAGAATATAAAATTTATAGTAAAGGCATAAAGGATTGTATTGTATGATCAAAGCTTCCACCTTTACGCTCAAATCTTCGGATACTAAATCATAATCACCCATATTGTAAGGCCTCGTAAAATTTTACCTAAAACCTGGGGTTTCGTGATACCAAGATAGAATCATGTGTTGATAATTGTAGAGACTTTTTTAATTGAACAGTACGTTGGGGAGTTGAAGAAAATTTTTGGCAGAGCTGAGCACTTTCTGCAGTCCATTATGTGGTGGCAGAATTAATATGCGGACTGCAGATTTACCACAAAGTAAAGCAGAGAACTGGGCCAATAATGAATGATATTTTGCGGTCAATTATGCGACCGCATAATCGTTTCATGGGCCGCACATCCATTGAAGATCCAGCATGAAGATTTTCGGATGGGAGTTCTGTGACCGCATACCAACCGCAGACCCAACCCGCACATCCCAGTTTGGGACACTTTTTTTGTGGTCACCTTTGCGGGCTGCATACCTATTTTGCAGTCTGGTCTATGATCGTGGGCCCGATTTTGTAGAGTTTGAGTTTGAGAAATTTCATCCAATGCCATTTTTATAAAAACAGCTTGTGGGTTATTTTGGCTAGTCCTAACGGATATTTAGAGAGAAGGAAGTGGTATATAGTAGATGGGAAGTTCCAAAGATTATTGTCAATCAATTGTTGCTCAGAGTTGGAGAATTAACAAGGAGAAGCTCACAAGTTCTTCATACAAGAGGTAAGGTTTCATGTCCTAGTTTCAATTACGAGTTTGGGATAAAAGATGGTTAATGTGGGGCGTGATTCTTGGGAATGAGAGTGTATCTATGCATGCATGTACAATCATGATCTGTGTGAAGGTGGTTGAAGCTCAAATGGTTAGACCTTAGGTTGTGGGGTGAGGGAAATACACCATAGGAAATGCTGGAGATCATAATGCCCACATAGTGTTTGATAAAATGCTCAAATGTGCTGGAACAATGAACTACTTACTAGTTTTTGTTAAAGTTTGTTATATTTCTAAATAGATCGAAGTGGCTAAGATTTTTGAACATTGTAGTAATTTAAGGAAGCCCGAGGCAAGATATATTGGCTAAACACTTCTCTTAGAATTAAACCCCACAATGTCCTTGTAAATCCCAAGTTGTTCATTATAATTGACTATTCCGAATAAGCCTTGAGTCAAAAGATATATGTTCAATATGTATTCCAAATGCTCGTGTTATGTTATGTTACTATTTGAGAGTGTATTCAAAATATGGGAAGTACATCTAAATGTTATAATTTCAAGTCATGTTTCAACTGAAAGTTATTATGCCAAATTGTGTAATAAATCTTAATGTGTTTACGACTCCTATTTGCTCACATGTGTACTTGAAGTCTTTAATATAAATACTTTTTTATTGATGATCCGTCATGGTGTTTGAATGTGAAAAGGGTAAGCATGAAATATGAAAATATAGCCAACGTTCCAAGAACGACATTACATTCTGAGCTATTAGTTCCAATAGAACCAAGAAACGTTTAAAAGGTATTCAAATGAGTTGTAAATCCTTTTAAAAAAAAAACTTTGGGTGTGTCGGTAGTCACTGAGGAAGGGTAGGTTGAAATAACCTAACCCCGAAACTACACGTGTCGGTATAAGACTAAATTGTGACTATTCTCCTTATGTAGGATGAGATTTATGTGATGAGAATATTCCCTTTTATTGGGCTGAGATGATTGCTAGAAAAGGCTTATGTCGATAGACACGACATTGTGGTGAGACGGCTTAGCTGGTCGGGTCGTGTTCGGATGCCATGCCGCACACATGGTGGTGATTTTGCTTGAAATTGTGATTGAGATAATGATTGAGATAATGATTGTGATCGTGGTTGATGTCATTGGATGAGACGTCCTAGATGATCGTGCCATGATCGTACTCCATGATAGAATCACGATAGATATATCGGTGTTAAGATCTCCCTACCTAAACTAATGGAAATTTACTTGAAGACTTTATCTTGCTTCTAACTTGATATTTCGTATTGTTTGAGGTTTCCATTGATTCTACGACTGTTATTTCTTGTATTGCTACTTATTCTAATAAGATGGTGTTTAGTCATACATACTAGTACTATTCCATATGTACTAACGTCCCTTTTGTCGGGGGAGCTGCTTCTTTAATGGATGTAGGTGGTTCCGCAGCATGGGGTATTGATTATTGATAGCAACACACCCTCTTCTCAGCAGATTTGCAAAGCTCCACTATATTCGGGGTTGTTTCTCTTTTGTACCATGTGTATTATGTTTTGAGGTAGAGCCAGGGCCTTGTTGCCAGATTATCATAGTACTTTTGTATACATAGAGGCTACTTAGACACAATGTGGGTTGCATATGGGAGTAGGAAAGTCAAACTAGCCTTGTTGTATTTGAATTACTTGTTTCACATCAACTATGGATGTGTATGTATATTGAGCTTATAAAATGAAGTAATTAATGTTAATGGAATAAGTGTTGTTCATTAATCCTCTTGAAGTAAATAAATAAAGTTTGTCCCCTCTTTATTTATTGGTGAGTTGGGTAGAAGTCAATGCAGCAGGCTTGGTCGGGCGAGTTATCTCGGTCGGCCGCCGGTCGCGCTCCGCGAGGTCGAGGCATGACAAATATCAGTCAAATTACAACAATCCGTGCATACGCCATCAAGAGAGGAACATGAATAGGTGGCCCTAGGGGGATGGATCCAAATCCACACGCTGCACAATATTATATACTAATGCAAAAAAAAAATAATGCCATAAAAACTGCACGGCAAAGACCTCGTGTCGCGACACTATTAACACCACGATGTTGCCTACTATAGAGGCGAGAGTGAGTCGATTTGTGCAGTCCTTAGCCCCGTTGTTATTAACGAGGCCGCTACAACTGCTTTGAATTCTAACATGAACTATGGGAAGATGGTGGCATTTTCTCAAGCCACAGAGAACCGTAAATTGATGAATAGAATGGAGCGAGAGTGTAGCAGCAAGGCCCAATCTGCGGGCAACTTTGGTTGTTTTCTAGTAGTGGTGGTGGTAGGTTGACATTCAGAGGAGAGTAATCAAGGCCATCCTAGTCCTTTGTTCAGTCTTCAGTTAGTGCACCGCCATTAGGGCACAATAAGAAGCAATGGAGTCTTATTAGGCCCGCTCAGGGAAATAGGGGATCCTACCAGAAGGGTCGGCTTGGTGGGATATTCTAGCACCAGAGGAGGCCTTTGTGCCCTATGTGGGGGAAGATGTATTTAGGAGTCTACTACATGGACCTACCCATATGCTACAGGTGCAGATTGAGGGTCATATCCGGAGATAATGCCGTTCGTCCTACTAGGGTATGGGCAGGGGTACAACACATCCAACAAGTTTTACACCTACTGCATCCGCAACACCTCGTCTAGCTCGAGGAACTCCAACATCCGTAGGGCGTGGTGTAGCTTGGTGTGTTGCACTAAGTACGTGAGCAGCCAACCGTTTCTATGCTATGAGTGGTCGCCAGAGTTCCGAGGCTTCTCCATATGTTATCACAAGTATATATACTGTTCAATCTCATGATGAATATTCTCTTATTGATCCCGATTCTACTTTGTCCTATGTTACCCCTTATCTAGCTATGGAATTGGATAGAACTAGAACAACTACATGAGACGTTCTCTGTATGTACTCCGGTTGGTGAGTCTGTTGTGGCTGCACAGGTTTATAGGGATTGTGTTGTTACAGTGAGTGGTTGGTACACCATGGACGATCTCATTGAATTGGGGATGGTTGATTTGATGTGATCATGCATATGGACTGACTTTATTCACGTTTTGCTAAGCTTGATAACTGAACTAGAACCTTTATATTGAAACTCCCAAATGAGCCGGTTATTGAATGGAAATGGAATGATGTGGTGCCGAAGGGTCTCTTATTTATTACCTTAAGTCCACCAATATGATCAACAAGGGTGTATTTACCATTTGTTCCAAGTTACAGACACCAATGTTGAGGCACGTACACTTGAGTTTGTGCCAGTTATGAATAAATTTACGGAGGAATTTCCCGATGGGCTCCCTGGGATTTGACCAGACTGGTAGATTTATATGATGTCGTGCACGCAACCTATATCTATTCCACCCTACAGAATGGCACTAGCAGAATTGAAGGAGCTAAAGGAACAATCAAAGGATTTGTTAGAAAATGGTTTAATCCGACCGAGTGTGTCGCCTTGGGGCGTACCATTCCTTTATGTAGGGAAGAAAGATGTGTTACTCCGAATGTGTATTGACTATCGGCAGCTCAATAAGGTTATGATCAAGAATAAGTACCCACTTCCAAGGATAAATGACTTGTTTGACCAATTGTAGGGTGCTAAGTACTTCTCCAAAATGTTTTTAAGATCCGGGTATCACCATTTGAAAATCAGGTAGCAGGATATTTCATAAACAACTTTCAGGACCCGGTATGGGAACTTTGAATTCCTGGTAATGTCTTTTGGGCTAGCAATTGCCCAACAACTTTCATGGATATTATGATTCGAGTCTTAAAACCTTTTCTTGACTCCCTTGTGATAGTTTTCATTGACAATATTCTTGTATATTCACGAAGTCGAGAGGACCATGTCGATCATCTAAGGGCGGTTTTGTAGTTTCTATATCAGCACCAGTTGTACGCAAAGTTTTTGAAATGTGAATTTTTGCTTGAATCTGTCACTTTCTTGGGTCATGTTGTCTCTAGTGAAGGAATTAAGGTTGATTCTCAAAATATTGCAGCGGAAAAGAATTGGCCTAGACTTACTACCCCAACAGAGATTCACCGCTTCGTGGTCTTAGCTAGATATTACACGAAATTTGTGGAGAGGTTCTCTACCATTGCCTCTTCGTTGACTAAATTGACACAAAAAGGTGGTTAAGTTCCAATGGTCAGATGGTTGTGAAAGGAGATTCCAAGAGTTGAAATCAAGATTGACTACGACACCTGTGTTGATCCTGCCAGAGGGTACATATGGGTTTGTGGTATATTTTGATTCTTTAAGAATCGGACTTGGGTATGCATTAATGAAACATGGAAAGATGATAGCTTATGCTTCTAGGCAACTCAAGAATCATGAAAAGAACTATCGAAGACATGACCTAGTGCTTGCGGTTGTGGTATTTGCATTGACGATTTGGCATCATTATCTGTATGGGGTCCATGTGGATATATTCGCGCACCATAAGATCCTTAAATAAATTTTCAAACAAAAGGAATTGAACCTGATGCAAAGAAGATGGCTTAAGTTATTCAAGGATCGCGACATCGATATTCTATATCATCCAGGGAAGGCTAATGTTGTAGCGGATGCTCTTAGCTAGAAATATATGGGTAGTTTGGCTCACTTGGAGGCATATCAAAGGTCTTTGGCCAGGGAGGTTCATCAGTTGGCTAGTTTGGGAGTTTGTATAGTGGATTTTAGTGAAGGAGGAGTGATTGTGCAAAATAGGGATGGATTATCGCTTGTGGTGGAAGTCTAGGAGAAATAATACAACGATCCATTGTTGGTACAATTGAAGGAGGGTATTCATAAATATAAGACCATTGATTTTTCTGTTGGCATGGATGATAGTACACTAAAGTACCAAGGGCGGCTATGTGTTCCCAATGTGGATGATCTCGGGGAAAGAATCATGACCGAGACTAAGATTTCTAGTATTCCATGCACCCGGATTCTACAAAGATGTATCATGATCTTAAGTATGTCTACTGGTGGAATGATATAAAGAGGAATATAGCGGAATTTGTAGCGAGATGTCCAAATTATCAGCAAGTAAAGGCCGAACACCAATGGCTCGGTGGGTTGGCACAGAACATAGAAATTCCAATGTGGATGTTAGAGATGATCAATATGGATTTTGTGGTGGGACTACCCCGCACGCCTCATAAGTATTACTCGATTTGGGTGATTGTGGATCGACTCACGAAATCAAGTCACTTATTACCTGCTAGGGCTATAGACACAGCAGAACAGTATGCTCAGTTGCATATTAAGGAAATATTCAGGTTGCATGGCCCTCAAGTTTTTATCATCTCAGATTGAGGGGCACAATTCACGTCTAATTTTTTAGCAAAATTTCAGCGAGGTTTGGGTATTCAGGTGAACCTTAGTACAACCTTTCACCCGCTTGAGGATATGTTGCGCGCTTGTGTTCTTGACTTCAAGGGTAGCTAGGATGATTATTTTCCACTCATAGAATTTGCCTACAACAACAATTATCATGCTAGTATTCAGATGGTATCGTTCGAGGCTTTGTATGGTATGAGATGTAGATCTCCCATTGGGTGGTTTGAGATTGGAGAAGCATAGTTGACAGGGACAGACCTCATGCATCAGGCTATGGAAAAGTTGAAGATCATTACGTAACAGTTGAAAACTGCTCAGAGTTGTCAAACGTCTTATTCGGATGTGCGTCACAGGGATTTGGAGTTTAAAGAGGGTGATCGGATAATCTTGAAAGTTTCCCCCATGAAGCCTATAATGTGATTTTGTAGTAAAGGGATGTTGAGTCATAGGTATGTCGGACCATACAGAATCATTCAGAGGATTGGTCGGGTGGCATACAAGATTGAACTACCTCCAATAGCAGAAGGTGGTTGGAGATCCATTCAGAGTATCCATGTTGAAGAAGGTGGTTAGAGATATGTCGTTTATTGTTAAAGTTGAGACTATTGAGATTAACAAGGAATTGACTTATCAAGAAATTATAGTTGCCATTCCTGATAGGCAAGTCCGTAAGCTGAGAAAAAGAGAAATTGCCTCCGTGAAAGTACTATGGCGGAACCAGCATGTGGAAGAGGCCATCTGGAAGGCCGAGGAAGAAATGAAGAAGAAATACCCTCATTTATTTGAATAGCCATATTTATAAAGTTGTTTTCTATGAAAATGATACGAGTTTACCTTCTATAAATTATGTTTCACTTGTACAACTATGCTAAAGGTGTTCCTTTTTGGTAATATACGACTCATGGGCCACGGTTGGCGTTGTTTTTATGTTATGTTGCGGCCTTAGTTCATGTATATGTTGTTAGAGTTGGATTTTGGGATTCTCTGATAGGTGGATAGGCTCAGTTACAAGAGAAACTTTGACGGTTTTTTAAAAATTCAGGGACTTAGTAAAAAGTTTGGAACTGTTAGTGTATGAAATAGCAGTCGAGTCACATGGGTTTGTAATGATGGATTTTTGCCCTAATTCGAAGACTAATGATCATAAGTGGGGTAGGATGTAAGGCCCTGTAAAATTTCACCTAGAATTTGGGTTTTCGTGATGCTAATATAGACTTACGTGTTGATGATTGTATAGATTCCTCTCGGTGAGTTAGCTCGTCGCAGTATGGACATTTTTGGGTTGAAAACTGAGTAGGGGAGTTGAAGAAATTTTTTGGCAGAGCTGGGTATTTTCTGCCGTCCATTATGCGGTCGCAGAATTAATCTGCAGACCGCAGATCTGCCGCTGAGTGAAGGAGAGAACTGGGCAATTTTTGAATGATATTTTGCAGTCAATTATGCGACCGCATAATCGTTTCGCGGGCCAGATATCCATCGCAGAAGATTTCCGGAGGGGAGTTTTGCGACTCATTATATGACCGTAGAATTGGTCTGCAGACCGCATACCTGTCGCAGACCCTACCCGAGCATCCCAGTTTTGAGACTCTTTTCTGTAGTTCCTTTTGCGGGCCACATACCTATTTTGCGGTCCGATAAGTCATCGCGGACCCGACTTTGTAGAGTTTATGTTTGAGAAATTTCACCTGATCCCATTTTTACAAAAACAATTGTGGGTTATTTCGGCTGGTCCTAACTGATATTTAGAGGGAGGGAAGTGGTCTAGAGTGATAGGGGAAGTTCCTAAGATTATTTTCCATCAATTCTTGCTCAAATTTGGAGAATTCCTAAGGAGAAGCTCACAAGTTCTTCATCCAAGACGTAAGGTTCCATGTCCTTGTTCCAATTTTGAATTTAGGATAAAATATGGTTAATGAGGAGTGTGATTCTTGGGTATGAGAGCGTATCTATGCATGCATGTACAATAATGAGTTGTCGGAAGGTGGTTGACGCTCAAATAGGTAGACCTTGGGTTGTGGGTTGAAGGAAATACACCATAGGAGAAGCTAGAGATCATAATGCCCACCTAGTATTTGATAAAATGCTCAAATGAGCTGGAACCATGAACTCCTTCTTAATTTGTGTTCAATTTGTTTATGTTTCTTAGCAGATCGAAGTGTCTAAGATTTCTGAACATTGTAGTAATTTAAGGAAGCCGAAGGTGATGTATGTTGGCTAAACTCTTCTCTTAGAATTGATCCCCACAATGTCCTTATAAGTCCCAAGTTGTTCATTATAATTGACTATTCTGAATAAGCCTTGTGTCAAAATATATATGTTCACTATGTATTCCAAATGCTCTTCACATGTTATGTTACTATTTGGGAATATGTTGAAAGTATGTGAAGCACATCTAAATGTCATAATTTCAAGTCATGTTTCATATGAAAGTTATTATGCCGAATTCTGTAAGAAATCTCAATGTGTTTAAGACTCATATTTGTTCACATGTGTACTTAAATTCTTGAATAGAAATGCTTTCTTATTTATGATCCGTGATGATCCTAGAAACTGAAAGGGTAAGCGTGAAATATGAAAATATGGCCAACGTGCCATGAACGACATTACATTTGGATCCATTAGTGCTAATGAAACTAATAAACGTGTAAAAGGCATTGAAATGAGTTGTAAATGCTTAACATAAATAAACACTTTAGGAGTATCGTTAGTCACCGAGGAAGGATAGATTGAAATAACCTAACCCCACAACTACACGTACCGATGTAGGAGTAAATTATGACTATTCTCCTTATTTGGGATGAGATGATTCCTAGAAAAGGGTGATGTCAATCCAAATGACATTGTGGTGAGACGGCCTAATTGTTCGGCACGTGATCTGATGCCATGCTGCACGCATGGTGGTGATTGTGATTGAAATTGTGATTCAGATAATGATTAAGATTGAGATAATGATTGTGATCGTGGTTTATATCTTTGGGTGAGACGGCCTAGCCGATCGCGCCGTGATCGATCTCCGGGCTAAAATCATGGTGGTATGTCGGTACTAAGATCTCCCAATCCAAAATAATGGAAATTTACTTGAAGAATTACCTTGCTTCTAACTAGATGTTTAGTATTGTTTGAGGTTTCCATATTCTACGATTGTTCTTTCTTGTATTGATATTTGTTCTAATGATAGGGTGTTTAGTCATACATACTAGTACTATATCATATGTACTGATATCCCTTTTTCTGGGGCACTGCATCTTTAATTGATGCAGGTGGTTTACAACAGGTGGTATTGATCATTGATAATAGCACACCCGCTTCTCAGCAAATTTGGTGAGCCTCACTTCATTTGGGGTCGTGAATCTTTTGTCCCACGTGTATTATGTTTTGAGGTGTAGTTGGGGCCTTATTTCCGGCATTATAATAGTACTTTTGTATCCATAGAGGCTCCATATATACAATGTGAGTTGTATATAGGTGTAGGAAAGTCAGACTAGTCTTGGTGTATTTGAATTACTTGTTTCACATCAACTATGAATGTGTATGCATGACTAATGGTAATGGAATTAGTGTTGTTCAGGAAACCTCTTGAAGCAAATTAATGATGTGTGTCCCCTCTTTATTTAAGGGTGAGAGGGTAGAAGGCAATCTGACAAGCTTTCTCGGTCGGGTCATATCGGTTGAGCGCCGGTCGCGCTCCCCAAGGTCGGGGCATGACAAATATAAGTCAAATTACCACAATCCGTGCGTACGCCATCAAGAGAGAAACATGACAAGGCGGCCCTAGAGGGATGGATCCAAATCCATACACTGCACAGTATTATATGCTCATGCAAACAATTATAATATCATCATATCAGTACACCAAAGACGTCGTGCCACAACACTATCAACACCAGAATATCCACACCAAAGAGAGCTCGTGCCAACACCAAATTAATCCACTCATTATGTCCATATGTGGCAAAAAAATACAAAAATCAAAGATACGATATTATCATGAAAGATACATATGCTTATCATCAATAAGGTGCACAACAAGATAAAAATAATAATAAAATGCGGATGTATGCTTAATATATTAAATAGGACTATTGCTATATCAATTATAGAAACAATTCCACCATAGCCCATTTGGTCTAGTTAGGAGATGATAATTCTAAACATGTTCTATATTATGAAAGGATAAGTTCACATAGTTATACAAATGATTAAACATGTATCATAGAAAGCGAACAATCAAAATAAGGCATAACAGAAGCCTAAAGTCCAATCCGGTCATAAATCACATATGGCACCCGTGTCACCTTGTATACACGCTGCTTTTCATATATTAATATTAGACAACTAAGGTCAAATAATAAGGGTTAACCTCTCACACAAGATTAGGCAAGATACTTACCTTAACAAGCCCAAATGAACCTTCTAAAATCGCCTTTCCCTCAGAAATTACATGCAGCCGGCTATTATATAGCCAAAAACAACTCAATAACGTCAAACAAAAATATAGTAATACAATAAAGCTTCAACCTTTATTCAATTACCAAAAAGCCAACAAAAACCAACCCGGGACCACATGGTAAAAACCCGAGCCAAGGGTTAAATCTTGACAACGATAACCCCACAAGTCTAAATATGTGTTTACATTCCAATACCAAGTCCAAATATCTGTTTAGATTCCAATACCAAGTAAAAACATAGATCAAAATCCCAAGCTCACTCTCTAAAGTTGTAGAAAAAACCTTCAAATTTACCGTAAAATTTTATGTTTTGGGTGTTAATACTCTGATACTTGATATAGTTAGTAGAAATCACTTACCCCAAAGCAAAATCGCCCCTCTCCAAGCCTAGGTTCAAAACATGAAAGAATGGGCTAAAATTCCGTAATTCAACACTTAAATACACAGTCTAGTGGGTACTCTTTACAAATGCGGAAGGAGCCTCGTGTTCGCAAAGAAAAAAGTCTACCTATACCCAAAAAGCACTTCTTGAACGCGACCATGCCATCACAAACGCAGAGGCCAAAGCCCCCAACTCCCTCTCTACACCGTGAACGCGACTCTCCTGGTGCGAAGAACCAATCTACCAGCCACCACCAATGCGACAACCCAAGCGCGAACGCAAATAAGAAATCCTCCCTAGCACCGAATCCTTCATCACGAACGCGATGAACAATGGACACTAGCAATATCAGCTAGCTCTAAACATGCTCCGGGTGGTCGGAAACTCACCCTGGGACCCATCCAATCATACCAACAAGACCATAAAAGTAACCCAAACCTATCCAAGACCTCCAAACATATACTATAACATCAAATCAACAAATCAAAGATCAAAACACAAGTTAAACTTCTTTTAAGTTCAAGAACCTCCAACTTTTAACTAAGCCTCCAATTTAAGCCTAACTAATCCGGATTATATCCAAAATTTGCATACAATTTCCAAAAAACAAAAAAAAAAGTATTCCAAGTTTCGGAAAAACAATCTGAATCTAATATCATCAAAGTCAACTTATCAAACCTTTAAATTTTCAACTTTCGACAAATATAGCTAAATATCCTACGAACCTCCAAATCTAAATCCGAACATACGAGTAAGTGAAAAACTATCATACAAACCTATTAGAACCATCAAATCACTAATTCGAGGTTGTTTACACAAATGTCAAACCTTTGTCAACTCTTACAGCTTAAGCTTCCAACCATGAAACTAAATGTTCCAATTCACCCCAAACCTTCCAAAAATCAAGCTAATCATCCCTACAATACACAAAACAACAATCAAGCATACGAGAAACATTAAATAGGGAAATGAGGCTAAAATACACAAAATGACTGGCCTAGTCGTTACAAATTTACTCTTAATAATGTTAGACAAGAGTTTTACCTTCTTCCAAAACAAATTAAACCGTCAAATACAAATTTTCCTTGTAAAACATCCTCCATATATCTTAAATATATCCAAACAACACTCAAAGAAGTCAACCAAAAACCTGGGAATCAATTCCAATCCAAAAGGCTTCAATCTTTAATGAATTTAGAAAAAGTCAACAAAAGTCTAAATGGGCCAACATGCCCGAAGTCCGAAATTGAATACAATATCCAGTCACCCATGACTTTCTGAGTCCTAATATATAATTTGTTTCCAAATCTAACCTCAAATTTGTGTTCAAAATCCCAAAAGAAAATAATTACTCTTTTTGCCAAAACCCTCTTTCTCTTTCTTCAAAATACTTAGATTTATGTATAGAGATCCACTTGTATACAATATTTAAAGTGAAATCTAAGTTAGAATCACTAACCTTTAAAGTTGGGGAAAACATCTCTTCCTCCCAAAGTCTAAGACTGAAAAATGGCGAAAATGGACACAATCTTGATATCTTGACCTAAATACCCCTGGAGACCAATCCTTCCACGCGATAGCTACTGGAATCACGCGATTGTGAAGACCAGTTGTCCTGGATCCTATGCAATATCTACCTACTTCGCAAGATCAAGTGTCACGATCCATTTCCCATCATAGGTTGTGATGGCGTCCAACACCTCCATCAGGCAAGCCAACAATAAATCATCACAACAATTGAAAGTATATAACACTTCTTAGATCAAGTAATGATAATAAATAAACTGAAGTAACTTTAGAAATCATGATAAAATACCAACATCTTCGCCAAGTATGGAAAAAACATGAAGCTAAACAACATAAAAAAAATACAACCATGAATGTCTATCTAAAATCCCAAAACACGGTGTCACAAGTCCACGAGCATCTACTAGAATATACAATACTGATGCAACTACTTTCTGGAATGAAAGTAGACATAATACAATAAATATAGAAGAAGGTGACTTTGTGTGCTGCGGGTTGAGTCTCCCAGCAAGTACGCGGATGATCCTATGTAACCACTCGATGTACCTGTCTCGGTACTTGCACAATTAGTGTAGAAGTATAATATGAGTACATAAATCAACTCATACCTAGTAAGTATCTATTCGAACCTCGAAGTAGTGGTCAGGTGTCGATATCGACACTTACTAGTGTTCGAGTAAGCAATGTACATAGAAAGTAGACATGCAAAAGCTTGGAAAGTCGTAACAAATAGATAAATATGTTAAACATGTTTTCAATAATAAATGTAGGTTCAAATCCGACAAGATACTAAGGTATGCATGGACTACCTATCGAGATATTTCACATAAACCTGTCGAGACGAACGACACCATCCCATAGGAGTTGTGTTACATAATCCCACCAATGAGAACGACATGATCCCATTAGAGTAGTATTACATTATACTGTTAAGGTGAACTGCCCAATCCCATAAGAGTATTGTTGAGCCAAACAACCTGATCCCATGAGAATGGTATTAAATGATACTATCGAGGAAAACAACCTGATACCATAAGAATATTACTGAGGTGAAAATCCCGATCCCATAAGAATAGTATTTCATAGTACCGCCAAGGAGAACAACACTATCCCATAAGAGTGGTGAAATATTAAATGGGTCACTAGCCCAACCCATAAAAATACGTGTGAGTTAAGTAATCATGAAAACACTGCTAATCAAGTACCCCACCAAGATCTTAATGTAGAAAAGCTCGGTAAACTATGCAAGTCCAGTCTTATTCTGAGTCATGAATTGAAGCATATAAATAGATTATAATAATAAAGTTTCGCAGTTGTAGTGTGAATCTAAGTCTATACTCACATATGAAGATCTAGCATACGCACATTCGTTTGTCACCTAGTATGTACATAGCTCCCATAACACATAGCATGTAGCAAATATCATGCCTACGAAAATAAGTTCCATCTAAAAAGATTACACAAGAAACTTACCTTGCTCCAAAATCCAATAATTGGCTCCAACACCTCTCGAACTCCTCAATCATATACCGAACAACCAGAAACTAGCGAAATATTCGTGCAAACTAATCAAATATACACAAAAGCCCATAATTTAACAATTAGAAACAATTTTCAACCCCATAACAAAAGTCAACAAAAGTCAACCTCTGGCTCACGTACCAGGATTCCGAGAGCTCTCAAAAATAAATGTTTTCCATAGCATCGTGAACTCAAATATATAATTTATTTCAAATATCATGTCCGATTTTGCGGTCAAAACCCTTTGTTTTGTATTTTACTAAATCTAGGTTTCCAACAAAATCCCACTACCTCTACCAATTTCCATGTACAAATCCATACATAATCCATTTATTTAGTTCACAACAAGTAGGGATCACTTACCTTAGGTTACTTGAGAAAAATAGCTCTTCCAAATTGCCCAAAATCTCCTTACAACTGAGATATGAGATAAAATGAGCAAATTCCGGATTGACAAACTTATATTCTGCCCAGTCGCTTCTCTTTCCAATCACGGAAGTACCATCGCGATCACGAAGTCCAATACTTCCACTGCCACAATTCCCTTCTTTATGAACGCGAGAACAACCGTGATTGGGAACAACAACCAGCCAAACATACGCGAACGTGAGCCCAGCTGCACGAAAGAGAAGGCCAAATCATTCGTACCCCGAAACTTCCTCTTCTATGATCACGGTGAGAAAACTTCCAACCCCTTTGACAGATCATGTTTGTGACCCTCACCATGCGAATGCGAAGAAAAACCAAATAATCTTCCGCGATCGCGATTCCCTTTACGCGATCTTCAATAATAATTTTTTCGCAATCACGATGCACACTAGATAGCAGAAAAATCTTCCAACATCAACATTGCTCCGGGCGGTCCAAAACTCACCTGAGCCACATGGGAGACCCTCCAATGATACAACATGTCCCTAAACTTACTGGACCTGCTCAATGTCTGAAAAAACATAAATTAACATCACAACAAAGAATCGCACCCCAAACCAAACTAATCAACTTTCCAAAATTCCAAAGTCTTTTAACTAACTCGAACGCGACGAATCATACTTAGAAAACTCGAAATGGAAAAAAAGGTTACACACAAGTCCAATATGAAAATACGAACCGATCCCTAACTCGAAATACAAAACGGGATACAGTATCACAAAATTCCACACCAAGTCAAACTTAGCAAAGTCTAAAAGCTTCAAAATTCTAACTTCAACAATAAGTGTTGAATCGCTCTCGGGCCACCAAAAACTCAATCCGAACATATGCCCAAGGCCAAGATCACCATACAAATCTATTGGAAAATACAAATACCTACTCCGAGATCGTTTACTCAAAATGTTGACTTAGGACAAACTTAGAAACTTTACTCGACTACCAACGAACTAAGTATTCAGATTTCAACCTGACCCCTTCCAATCAAACCAACCGACCCTGCAAGTCATAAAATAGGAAAATCACATACATGAAGTCTCAAATAGGGAAAAAAGTTCTATAAAGAAAAATAACTGATAAGATATTTACATTCTCCACCTCTTAAACAAACGTTCATCCTTGAACGAATTTATAATAATACCTGAAATGCCGAATAAGTGTGGATATCTACTTTGCATGTCCTACTCAGTCTTCCAAGTAGCCTCCTCGACTGGATAACCTCTTGACTAAACCTTCACAACTAAAATCTCCTTGGACTTCAACCATCTAACCTACCTATAAACAATGGCAACTAGCTCCCCCATAACTTAAGCCCTCATCCATCTGAATTGTGATATAATCCAACACATGGAACCATTCAACATGGAACATATGGATGATAGACACTCGGAATATGGGATGAACCCTTTATAGGATAGGAGACAAGAAATCATATATGCAACCTCACCAACTCGCTCGGAAATATCAAACGGATCGATGAACTTTAGACTCAACTTTCCTCTCCTCCCGAATTTCATGATGCCCTTAATCTAACTCTTCTACTTGGACTAGTTGTGCGAACACGCTCCGGAATCAACTTTACCTGATCTAAGGCATCCTTTACAAAATTAGTACCATACATCATAGTGTCACTGGGCTCGGACAAACGGATCGGGGTACGACATCGTCACCCATACAAGGCTTCAAATTGAGCCATCTTATTGTTGGACCGATAGCTGTTGTTGTATGTAAACTCATCCAATGGTAAGAATCGGTCCTACTGCACTCCAAAGTCAATCACACAAGCCTAGAGTAAATCCTCCAGAATCTAGATTGTCCGCTCCTACTACCGATCGGTCTTCAATTGAAAGGTCATGCTAAGCTCTACCATTGTTCCCAACTCACCCTATACCACTCTCTACGAATGTAAAGTAAATTGAGTGTCTCGATCTGAAGTAATAAAAATAGGCACGCCATGCAATCAAAGAATCTTCTAAATGTAAATCTGGGCGAACTTGTAACGACCCATAAGTATTTACCAAGAACCCCGGGTTTCGTGGTGCTGAGGTAGGATAACGCGTTTGAAGGTTGTAGGTACGGACTTTTTGGTTATGCAATTTATTGAGGAGTTGGAAGGAAAATTGTT
This sequence comes from Nicotiana knightiana, assembly GCA_005239525.1. Classification (NCBI taxonomy): domain Eukaryota; kingdom Viridiplantae; phylum Streptophyta; class Magnoliopsida; order Solanales; family Solanaceae; genus Nicotiana; species Nicotiana knightiana. The sequence continues at coordinate 99,624 of ML408038.1, read as the reverse complement.
GCAGAACATGGCATTTACGAGGTCCATTATTCGAACGTAGTCCTACTCCCGGACCGTAGATCCACAACATAGTGGAGAAATAGAAAAACCCAATATTTGGAGGTCGTTGTGCAGTCAATTATATGACTGCATAATCCTTTCATGGGACGCACTTCCGTCGCAGATTCAGCATGAGAAATTCCAGAGGGTGATTTCGCGGTCCATTCTGCGGCCGAATAATTGGTTTGCGGACTGCAGACCTGCACCATACCTAACCCGATTAACCCACTTTGTGGACCACATATCTCTTTTGCGGTCTGGTCAGCGATCACGGACCCAGTTTGGACGCTTAATTTTGAGGAAATTTTACCGATCCTATTTTAATAAATAGACTTAAGGGACAATTTTTTGAATGGAAATTCTGATAATTAAAGAGAGATGGGATGAAATAGAGAGTGAAATAGGAGCTCTAACACCTTCCTCTTCAATTCCTTACTCAAGCCTTGGAGAATTTACAAAGAAATCTTGCAAATCGTCTACTAAAGAGCTAAGGTTCTAGTCCTAGCTTTCAATTTTTAAATTTGGGTAAGAATATATAATGGGGAGTGTTATTCATGGGAGTGGGAGCGTTTTTTGTGCATGCATGTACCAATAAAGGTGGTGTGGGGCTTGTTGAGTGAATTTGGGTGAACTATTGGTGTTGGATTGGTTGTGGGGTGAGGGAAATTTTATAAGAGAACCTTGTATTCAAACTTGCACACCTACTGCTTGATGAAATGCATAGGTGAGCTGAATCTATGAATCTATTCCTAATTATGGTGAAATTTTGTCATAATTTTAGTTGATTGGAGTCGTTAGATGTTTCAAAATGTTGTAGTAATCTAAGGAAAGCACTTGTGAGGTACGTTGGCCAATCTTTTCTTGTAGATTCGAATTCAACGATGTTCTCATAAGTTTCAAGTGTGATTGGACCAAGTTCTTATTTCTCATGTTCCGAGTCATTCCTAAAAAATTCGATTATTCCTAATAAGCTTCGTGTGGAAAGATGTATACTCAACATGTGTTCCAATTGACCCTATCATATTATGTTCTCCTTCAGGAATGTATTCATGTATGACCAATGTATCAAAATGTTATGATTGAAAATCGTGTTTCAATTGAGAGTTTAGTATGGCTGATTTTTGATGAAAAACTCAATGTGCTTAAGAATCTTATTGCTCATATACATATTTAAAGTCCAGATTCAAAATGCTCTTATTGTTGATAACCTATTATGATGCTTGAAAGTGAAAGAAGTGAGTATGAGATAAAAAAAAAAGCCATCGTGCCAAGAATGAAAACTACACTTATGGCCCATAGTGTTACGTCCCATCTTTTCGTACATGAGAGTACGCCATAAGTCAATTGACGTAATCTGAGAAATAAGATTATATTTGGAAGCATAGAAAGTAAGTTAATAATGTTAACTTGGAGGTTACAAATATTTAAGATCGTGAATAACGAGTACATAGAGGGTTGGAAATCTTAGAAGCTAAACCAATTGAAAAAAATAAGTTTCGTCGAATGTCGACGAGTTTGGAATGTTACAACATGTACTTTAGGGTGAGACTATGGTTCATTACATGATAAGGAGGTTATTATATGAGTTATTTTTGTTGTATGATAGTCGTGTGCTACTTTGCGAAGTCAAGTAAGTTGTAGAACAAAAGTTGGCAAAGGTCTTCACAAGTTACATTCATGATGTGCTGAAATTAGGTCAAATGTAAATGCAATTTTCTCCCAATATACTTGAAATTATTGGACTATCTACCAACAAAATTTAATATCTATGAGTCTAGTTTCGAACGCATTAAATCGTTCATCTATATGATGTCGCAGTAGAGAGATATTTGCGTTTTAGAGAGATAGCGCCAAGCAGCTCTCTATGGGATCCACATAGGCGGTTTAGATATGTTGATATATATAGGATGCCTCAACCCCCATTTTAACTAATTTATTTTCAGTATCTTCAGACCCTATACACCTTAAAACACTCTCTCAAGGTTCTCCCATGATCCAAGGCCCAAACAAAGGGCAATTAACACAAAGCAAGTGTCGGGAATCTCGTCACGCTGGTTTATGTTCTGTAAAATTCTCTCCCATGGTTTTCATATCAACCATAGATTATTTCAAGTCTTGCAAATGTATTACACCATATTTCAATATCATAAGTTAGTGCTAGTTAAGAATAACACCTCTTTGATGTTGTGTTGTCATTGAGAATAGTTGTGGGCTGTGTTTTGCTGAAATTTAAATATTATGATGCTGGTTAAGGTGAGTATTATATCCTACTAATTGTTCTTAAGCTTTCTTGTATATTGGTTAAGATGTTAGGATAATAAACTACAAGATAATATTTGGATTAGCTTAAGTCACTTCTATGGTGTTGTATTGCCATTGAGGCTGTTGTAAGCTAAATATAACTTGGATTTAAACTTGAAGATACTGTAGGAGGTATGTGTATTGTGTTCTTTCAGGTGCTTAAGGTTATCTTGATGTTGATTAAGTTAAATGGTTGGACTAGACATGAACTAGTGAATTAAATTGCAAATTGAAGAAAATTGGAGTTGTGGATTATTTCCTTTGTTACACATATATGGTATAACGATGAAATCATTTATGGATTACTTCATTATAATATTATTGATGTTGTTAAGTTAATGTAAGAAGTCTATAACGGGTGATATGGGTTATACGGATTCCGATCGAGCTTGCCACTCAAAATGATTGTTGAACTAATCAGAGAGCTTATTGTGAATTATATTGTTGTTGTTTGGGATGTTTGGTGACTATGGTAACATATGGGATGTAGTAAAATTAGGGGAGGTGTTATCCGTTTTCTTGTAGAATATTGGTTTTGAAATATGAGAGTTACAATGCTTATATAATAACGACGAAGTCGGGTTACTCATTGTAGACGTAAGAAGATCATATTGAGCTTTGTTGACGATTGGAGAGAAGATTGCAAAGGTATGTTAAGGCACTTCCTTATTTCTTTTTGGCATGATATAAAGTGAAACGAACGTAATGAATCTACTCCTAATTTCATAATGAATCTACTCCTAGCAACTAAGGCTTTCCATGTTGTTCTTTCCTTACAAAGTTATTCTAAGAAAGTATGTATAATCCTTGAGTCCTATTGAAGTTCATATTGATGGTATAATGTCCATAATGTTAACCGAAGGTGCAACTACCTTACGTCACTCCGAAAGGTTTAGAGCGTGATTACATGAGTCCAGCATGCATTATATATAGTTTCTATTTTACTCTACCGAGTCGCGCTATAGTCTTCCGGGTGCGGCACCTATTGAGAAACCACCGATCAGTTGGTTTTACCGAGCTCCACGTGGCCGGGTAAAATTCTACCGAGCCTTATGATGGCCGGTTATGTTTTTACCGAGTCTCTTTGAGGCCAGGTATGCTATGATGATGATGATTCCCACAAAGTCCGATGGTTTTAAACGATTATGTATATATATGTATCACATATTTCATGTCATTATCTCTTAGCACTCAGATGCTACATGTTGTATCTCTTATATCTCTCTTTACATTACTGTACTTTTTTATGCTTTTCTCCCTTACATACTCAGTACTTTATTCGTACTAGCGTCCCTTTTGCCTGGGGACGCTGCGTTTCATGCCCGCAGGTCCTGATAGACAGGTTGACAGTCCTCCTTGTAGGCTATTAGCTCAGCGGAAGGTGTTGCTGGACTCCACTTGCTCCGAAGTTGCCTATTTGATTAGTATGATTGGGACATGTATCGACTAGTGTTGCGGCCCCCTATCCCGACCTATATGAAATTTATGTAGTCTTAGAGGCTCGTAGATAGATGTCAGGTATATGGATACATGTATGTCCTTTTCGGCCTATATTTTGAGTGCACAAATGATCATGTCAGCCTTATGGGCCCGTATGTCACATGTATAAGTTTCTATATCATGTTGGGTCGTCCTATGTCTAGCATTTCCTTATGTTTTATTTTGGTTATGTCATGATGACCCTTTTGGAACATTTACCCATGATAGTACAATAAGAAAGATATGTTATATTGGTACTCTATTGGGTAAAGTACCGGGTGCCCGTCGCAGCCGTCCGGTTTGGGTCGTGACAAACGTGGTATCAGAGCAATTTTGTCCTAGAGATGTCTACAAGCCGTGTCTAGTATAGTCTTGTTTATGGGTGTATTTTGCACCACACTTATAAGCAGGAGGCTACAGGGCATTTAGGACTGTCACTCTTTATTCTTACTCTAGATCGTGTGGTTGACCTTAGTCGTAAGAACTCAATTTCCTAAATTCTATCTTATTCATAGTACGACGATGCCTATATCTAGAAAGACGGTTGGTAAGAGATTGCATGTGGTTGTGAAAGAGTTGAGTTAGAGGAACTTGATTTTGCATGATACTTATGATGAGTAAATGTAAGGTCTTCAGTAGATCATGTGTGTACTAAGACGGGTAAGCCTCTTGATATGGAGCCTTAAGGTAAATAAAATATATCCACCCCTATGGTGAAAGGCAATGAGAGATTCAGAAGATAGATACAAATTTCAACAAGTAAAAGAAGCAACATGACGAAGGGAATGAAGTACCCAGTTAATGAAGATTCTCAGTATTTACGATTCAAGCAGAGAAATATAAGCATTTTGAATTACCTTCAATTATAATAGAGGTATGTACAATTGGCCACACCCGTCTCAGTTATGCTCCATGGGAGCCAACCGATATAGTTAATAGAAGGACGGGATATCATGATCCAGTTAGGGTTAAAGTAACCCAAAATGTTGGATGAATTGCTTGCGTTAGCTGACATTTCCGAAGGATATTGAAAATGTGCTAACAGATCTTCTTGTGAGACACCCAGATGGTGCACCCTAGAATAGTAAAAGCTAGATATGAATACTAGAATGTTCAAAGACATGCAGTGGAATCCTGGAAAGAATAAATATTAACTTAGTATGACATTCATCCCTAGTAGAGAGAGAATGTTAGGCAGTCCGAAAAGCCAGTGGATGGAGAAAGGGAGCTAAAAGCAAATGAATGTCTTGTTGGAGTTTTCAAAATAAAGTGATAGAAATAAATGTTAGGATGGAAATAATAAGAGAGTTAATAAAGCATTATGAGTAAGATGTGATACGTGGATGACAACGGTAGATCAGTATTACCGAATCTATAGTCAAGGGAAGGAAAAGACGAGAGGTACCAGACGTTGAGGAAACCAAAGAGCATAGGTCATAAAGTCACATCCTCATTTCGAGAAATAAGTTCGTGACACTAACGTGGTTGCCAACGGGAAAAGTTAGACCCCAGATTAATAGAAATCAGTATGGGCTGGTGAACAAGATAAACTAAACATGAATTAGGGACTGAGTGATTTGATAATTGTCAGCATCATGAGAATTTTAGATTAGGTTCCGACAATAATAGAATGGACAACAGAAGAAGATTCATGAGAAATTCAGAGGGTCATTCAGGAAGACACTTCCCTAAAGCTAAAGTTAAGCTTAAGGAACTTGATGTGCCAATTACGCTATATGTCACCCTCGCGGGTAAGGAATTTTGTTATCCTTGGTACAGAAGGATTACTGCAAGGCGAGTAAGGGTCATCGATTATGTGAGAAAATGCAAAAGAGAAAGAGGTAAAATATCTATAGGTAGCTTGTCGTAGCACTAAATCTTAGTACTCCCTTAAATGGGGGAATATGGAGTGACGTGGCATTAAGTCAGAATTAAGTGGTTCTACTAACTATGGAATATTAAAGGAAGAATGCGATATAAATGAGAAAGGGATGAGATTACACTTATTCAACTCCTAGGTATATGCTACGATTCCAAAACATTGAGCAAGCACGATGTCAAGAAGAAAAAGTAAGGGTTCCGGCCCGGGATGTTGTTGAGAAATAAGGAGCCACTGCAAGAGGTAAGTTAAGATAAAGTAAATAACCCAAGAAAAATTACGCGAAATATTGATATGAGAAGGGGCCAACGAGTAGTTATTAGTTTATTTAGGAAGAGTCTAGTTATGGCTATACCAGATGTTATAGAAAAATCAGCAGATCGTGCAAGATAAACATAGTAAAACCCAATATAGTGAATTCAGCCTCACAGTAATGTCATTGTAATACTTGAGATATATTCACATAGGAGTTGGGATAGTTAAAGGTACCGTATGAGTACTACGTAAATGAAAGAGAGTTTCACTGGGAAGACAATCAAAACTTTAGTTCGGAAGCAACCCTATAAGTACAAGGGTGTGGACGTAAGTAACTATGGAAAATTATGGGCGAGGAAGGACATCAAAAATTCCGTTGAGTATGTGATATAATGAGCTCGTAGTCTTACAAAATTTAAAGGATCCAACCTAAGTACTACAATGAAAGACTAGCTGAGAAAATAAGGAAGAAGGCTTCAACCTAACCATAGTAACTTGAAGAAGAAATGATCATGTAAAAATAGTCTCAATACAATATTGTATGCATTCCATAAGAAAGTGGCACCTATTGTGGCTAACAAACGGGAAGAAGAAAAAAATCAAGAGTTGATAATTGAGATCATATGAGATACATGGAACTCCAGTATTCGTGGGCTTTAAGATAATCCTAGTATCCATGTAGAAAGTGATAGAACGACCAGGAAAAGTAATTGCTTACATTGAAAGACAACTGAGAAGGCATGGAAGGAAATCTATGGTGCTAGCATGTTAAAAGGAAGGTTACGAGTAGTATAAATATATATGCGTAGGTCGCAAGCTAAAGTATGGTGATAAGTGAATTCACGCATAAATGCAGCGTCCCCAACAAAAGGAAATCAATTCGAATAATGTACTGAGTATGTAAGGCAATATACTGAAAGCTAAAACTGAACTGATAATATAATGACTGAAAGTAACTGGAAGTCAAAGATAATCTGGAGATATGCTTACCTGCTGATACTGACTCAACTCTCTCAATATAGTTAGTAAAATAGATGTCCGCCCCTATAAGGCTCGCTCATAGGCGCTCGGCCATACTAGGCTCGTATGTCGACCAACTGAGCTCGCTCATAGGTGCTCAGCCGCAGTAGGCTCGATATATAATTTACCATCTAATCATAGGTTTGCCCAATAGGGGCCTGCCCATCGATTATAGCTCGATGGTAATGAAAATATTGTGATACTGTATATATATATACTCTCTGCTCTCTTGACTGGAAAAAGAAAATACTCAAATAAATATGAAGTCTTGATAAAGAGAATATTGTAACTTGCGAGACTAGCAAAATATACGTAAATTCCAGGATATGAATTTTTGTATGCCTTGTTATCAAACTTGTGTAATAACGAGATCATGCCAAAATGAAGGAAGGGATTAGTCTTAACATACCCGGACCTCTTAAGCAATTGAGACCTGAGCCGCATGAACCAGTGAGATAGAAGGTGGTGTTGCAATATTTTCAACAGAAGATCGGCAGATATTTCATCCAATAAACCGGTTGAGCTGAATTCACTGATCACCCTCATCGCCAATGGTGAAATATTGTTTCAGACAAATCTATTTCCTCGCATAACGATTCTGTGAAACAACCATTGAGCATGGCATGAAATGGAGTTGAAAAATCGTCAATTTCCTGCCTATTGCACGCTACTTTCTCATCACCAATCCTAAAAAAACAGTTCTTGGACAAGTATTCTCATTTGTTGCAACAACTCCTGCAAAGCTTAATATCTTATAAGCAGGCATTTCGAATACTATGTCTATTGCTCCAAACTCCTTTGCACATTTACCACAAGTAGAAAGCAAGTCAGAAATGAGCTTTTATCTTGCTTCTCGTAATGGAACTTTTTTTGAAAAAATCATTTCCTAAGTTCCAATAGTAGTAATATGACTACTATTCTGACGGGTGATATACCAATATAAGAATGAAATGTCCTTTACATTGCTACTTGGTTGCCACCTCTCAAATGATGCTTTAGATTGTGACCGGTGCCACTTTTTTGGAGGGTGGAAATTATAAACTTTTATCCACTTATTAGTTAATTAGGTAATGTTCTGTTATCAGGTAATTAACCAATTACCTGCATAATTAAGAATTGTCTCAAATTAGTTAAAATTATACTTACTTTTAATACACTTTATTCATCCTACTATCATGTTCATGTGATACCATATAAAATAAATACATACATTATTATCTTATTAAAATATCCATATAAAAATACATATTTCTCCCGTGCTTTCTCACGGTTATCAAATTGCAAAACGAGAAATGTTGAAAATATGGGAAGGCAAGTCTAAACCGTTGGAACCTGAAAGGTTAGAAGGCCGTCTCTATAATTAATTTTATTAGAAAAATCAAACTAATTTTGTAAAATGGGTTGGATATAACAGCTAATCGTTTATGAGAGTGAAAGAGGGAACACCAAAATACTCTACTATCTTCATAAAGGATGACAATAAAATCACATGCTTGCATTTTAAAATTTCTGTGCTATATACATAGCATTATGAGAAGCCAAATTTATTTAGAATTAGTTTAATTAATAAGCTTGAAACTTTTGTAGGAGCTAGCTCGAAAAATCCATACGAATCTTGTCACACTAGATTTAATAGCTTTATGTGTAGACAAAACAAGCCAAACTTTTGATCCATAGTAATTCCCAACGGCATTACCTCAACTTTTGAATATCTTTCTTATATTATGTGTATAATTTAAAATATATTGGAAAGTAGTAATATTAATAATTATATACAATCGTATATTTCAAATTTTTTGCAAAAATGTTCCACCCAATATAAATACCATCTCAAAATATATCTAACGGTATAAAAATTATTAAACTTACGGGGTCTTATGGTCACAAGTCCTCTGCAGAAAGGTACGGGATGTAACATGTACTTTCGAGGTTAGGTTAATTCAACCTACCATTCCTCAGTGACTAAACAATACTCCCAAAATAATTTATTACATAAAGAAGTTACATTTCATTTAATAGTGTTTTACACATCCTCTTATTCCATCGGCACTAATGGCCACAAGTGTTATTCTCATTCTTGACACAATGGCCACATTTTATATCACATATTCACTTCTTTCACTTTCAACCATTATCATATATTATAAACAGCAAGAGCATATGGAACCAATACTATGAATATGTCTATGAGCAATATTAGTCTTAAGCACATTGAATTTTCTTCCACAACTTAGCAAAATAACTTTCACTTGAAACACGAATTGAAGTCATAATATTTTAATACACAAATCATAAGCATAATGTGATAGGAACAACTGAAACACATTTTGAGCATATCATTTCCGACACAATGCCTATTTGGAATAATCAAAATGCGAGGAATAAGAACATGGGTCAACCACACCTGGGACTTACGAGAACATCATGAAATTCGACTCTAAAAGAGAAGTTTAGCCAACATACCTCGCTTGTGATTTATTTAATTTACTACTACATTCTAGAAATTCTAGTGACTTCAACCCAGTGGAGAGACGAATAAAATCAAACCATGATTTGGAAGAACTTCGTGGATTCAGCCCATTTAAGCATTTCATCAAACACTATGTGTGCAAATTTAACTACATGGTTCTTCTACATGGTTTCTGTAACCCCCAACCACTACAATACCAAGAGTGTCATGACCCGAAATCCAAACCAGTCGTGATGGAGCCTATCGTGGAACTAGGCCAGCCAAAACTACACTCAAATCGTAATAATCTTCCATTTACACCTTTACTAAATTGATAACCCATAAAGGTTTCCTTTAAAACATTTTTAAAACAGATAAAGCTACACCGCATATTAAATACAACCCCCGAGATCCCTGAGTCAATGGTCATGAGTATCTATATAAAATAGACAAATTAAAAAAAATAAACTCTATAATAGTAAGCATGAGAGAGAGAGAGCAGGACTACGGACGCGTACAACTACCTCGCAAACCTCCGAGAAATCTCTGGAACAGATACACATATCACTCTGCCCTAACACCTGTATCTGCACACAAGGTGCAGGGAGTAATTTCAGTACGCCAACTCAGTAGTAATGAAAATAAATTAGGTCTGAGCAGTAAGAAACACATAAAAATCAAATCATCAATTCACAATAAGCACAACCTTTCTTTCCAACAATGTATACGCTAAATCATCACGCTTAAAAGCCGATTTCAGCAAAAATCATTTGGAAATATGCTTGCCAATAGTTTCAAAATAGCTTTCAATAAATTTAGTGTAACAATGATGAAAATTATAAAAAGCCCCTCGGGCAAAACACATTTCATAAAATCATAGTGAAAGTGGTAAAATCATAAGTAGCCTCTCGGGCAAAAACATATATCAGAACCTGCCCCTCGGGCATACCTCACAGTCACTCATAATCAGCCCATCAAGCATACCTCACAGTCACTCATGCCTCCCAATCACTCATCACTCGGCACTCGCACTCAGTAGGTACCTACGCTTACTGGGGGTGTGTACAGACTCCGGAGGGCATCCTTCAGCCCAAGTGCTAATATCAAGCCACCTCGTGGCATATCATATCCTCACAATCAGGCCCTCGGCCTTACTCAATAAGAATCTCTCAAAAGCCCCTCGGGCGTATCAGTAAAACGGGGTACTCGACCCAAAACATCATTTTATTTCTCAATATAGTGTAAGTGAAGCTGAGTTTCGAAATCAGTTAAACATAACATGACTGAGTGTAAATCGTAAATCAACACAGTGAGGAAAATAGCAGTAAAAAGCCCCCAAGGGGTCTAAACTAGTTGGCACGAGGCCCCAGACATGACTTGTAGGCCAAATATAGCAGTAGTTTTATAACGCAATTTAACATATGATTTATAGTAAAATACACAACTCAATGGCTGCCGTGGAGAGGACCAAGTTCAATCTAAAAATCAGTGCATGACACATACTCGTCATCCGACATATGCGCCATTTTAAAAACAGTGAGAAATGCGAAGTCCGGGGTTTCATACCCTTATGACAAGATTTATAGCAATTACTTACCTCCACTCGGGCTAAAAATACTAACCCGCGATGCTCTTGCCCCTCTAATCGGCTCCCGATTGCTTAGAATCTATCACAAAACAGATTAATATCATCAAAATATGCTAGGGAGATGGACCCCAATCGAAAACTATCAAAATTAGGCACAATTCCCGAAATTTGCCAAATCCGGCCCCCGGGCCGCAATCCGATATAAAATACATCACACGAATCGTTGTCCTTCCACGAGTCCTTACATACCAAGAACATCAAAATTCAACCAAAATTGCCCACTCGAATCACCAAAAGAAATTTCCCCATTTTCCCCAAATTTTCTACTTAATTCCTCAAATTGAATGGTAAAAATCAAGACAAATTCATGAAAGTAAACCAAAAATGATTGAAGAACACTTAATACAAGAATCCCACTAAAAATATCGTCCAAAATCTCGTTCCCCCGAGCTCTCAAATGGAAAAAAGAGTTATGGCCAAGAACCCTGGAAATTAGAACTTAAACTGTCTGCCCAGACTTTTACTTTTTGCGATCACGGAAAAAACCACGCGATCGCAAAGAACAAAATTCTTCCCAACCAAACTAACTCTATGCGGTCGCAGAAACAACTATGCGATCGTGTAACACCACTCCTCATAACAATGCGATTGTGACCAACTCTATGCGATCGCATAGATCCTCTCACTGCCACTCCCAGTCCTACTATGCGAATGCAGACATCTGCCCACGAACGCAATGACCACCCCGCTCTATCTTCGCGATCGCACTCCTACCTATGCGATCACACTTCACAAAATGCGCCTGGCCTCAACTTACTCTACGTGATCGCAATGAAGAAATCACTGCCTTTGAAGATGTCCGTTTGAGCATCCGAAATACACCCGAAGCCCCCGGGACCTCAAGAAAACCTACCAACATATCCCATAACACCATTTAAACTTAGTCGAGCCTTTGAAACACCAAAAAAAACGCAAAAAACCAAAATCGCATCAAATTCAAGCCTATGAACTTTGAAATTTTTAAATTTAACCAAAGATACCGAAACCATCCAAAACACGTTCGATTGACCTAAAATTTGCACACATATCCAAAATGACACTACGAACCTGCTCCAACATTTGGAATTACATTCCGACCCCGATAGCCTATTTTCCACTACCGACCGAAAATCGCCAAAAACTAACTTTCGCCAATTCAAGCCTAATTCTACATCGGACATCAAAACCACATTCCAAACACACTCCTGAGTCCCAAATCACCCAACGAAGCTATCATAACCATAAAATCCGCATTTCGAGGTCGTTTAATAATAAGTCAACTTCCAGTTGACTTTTCCACTATTGAACTAAGATAAGAGACTAAGTGTCTCATTTCTCTCCAAAAATCGCTCCGAACCCGAGCCAACCATTCTAACAGAATGTACTGATGCTGAACCACATATAATGAGGCAGAAACGGGGAAACAGGGCTAAACTCTCGAAACGACTGACCGGGTCGTTACATCCTCCACGACTTAAACATACGTTCCTCCTCGAACGTGCCAGGAGTTGTTCTCCAACACCATCAAACTGCCATGTAGCCTACCATGCACATACGCGGGGGTGATCGCACATCACCCTATCCCATATAGTTCCAATAGCATAACATAGTTGAAATTTCGAAATCCAATCCAGACTCATAAACCTTAGAACCAAATTCCCACTTCTGAAATAATATACAAGATCAAAATTCCATAACTATAAACTGAACAAGTCTAAACATGCTGGATCAAGCCCTATACGCACCCCAGATGAAATCACATAATACACCGCGTGACTCAAACACCCATAGTGATAACTTCTTATCACAATAGCTGCTCAAAACAACCCAATGCCGGTACATAACCTTTTATCAAGAAATTCCGCGCTCTAACAGTTTCATATACTGCCGATGATGAAAGAAACACGTAAAAACTAACAACCATTCGTCTGATCAGTCAGACATAAAGCTCCCCCTTCCAAAATAGGAATTATAGCAGATTTCAAAGCCGAATACCGATATTTATCCTTCCAACTATGTTGTAGACAATTCTGACAATATTCATTCTAGGTCCAATGACCTCTTCTCATCCAACACGACCACTTTGCTGACACGGCACATCGATACAATTCGAAGCCATAACCTGTGAAACTCGTGCACGCAATAGAAACATCCTAATGTAATCAAATTATATGAAATATTCACATGAGAGGACCATCCCGCCATTAACAATTACCATCACAACATCATGCTAAAAGCCTGGCACGCATCGTGAAAAATAAAAACACACGAATCCAATACCAAATGTCATACCCCTACATAACTCTGCTACACTGCGCGATCTCATCCAAATGCTGGTCCTCATGAAATATTTCAAGCAACCTTGCCCAAAATCAATAACCATTCGAAATTCGGCATCAAGTACTCAAAGTGCATTGCCATAACCACGGGGAAATCGGACGATACCATGCCACAAGAATCAGAAAAAACATAACCAATACGTCTCAACCTCGCAATACCCAATTACTTACCTTACTCTAACCTAGCTATAAATCCCAACTAGAACCGCATAATATGTGCATATAACAAATAATCACAACTCCTCGCAACACCGAAGGGTAACTCATAGATCACTCCAGAACATGAATAAACTCAATCACAATAGAATGGTACATTCCTTGATAATAGAAATTTGGAGCCAACAATTCCGACCCGATGCATAACACACACCCATACTAGCCTACCAATAACCCTGAATCAACTCTAGTCACCCACAACAGATAGATAACTTACCGAAAAGTTCACAATGACTAAATCATGGTTCATACTAACATCCGACTAGCTTTGCTTGCATCTTTATAGTTCACTACCACAAACTAACCTATTTATGAAATCTCTCAGTCTCGAAGTCCATGAAGCGCACAAATTACTATATCTGATCTCAACTCCACTACTCGAATACATGACACATCCCAAATACTCAATCATTCCACGAGGGATACCCCTATAATTTTTTTTTCATGTTGCCAAGCAACCTTGAATATCAACAGTCGATCCAACAAGAGAGAGTCGCAATACCAATGAAGTACCCTTAACTCAACACATTATCGTTTCTGAAATGTATATCCACATCAAGTCACACCAATTAGTTATATCATCTACCTAGTCATTTGAAACTGCCTATGCTGCCTAAGAATTTATTACCTTTCTTGTAGAACCGAACCGTGACCTCACACATGCAAATCTCAACTCTTCACAACATACCTTATACACCCTGCCATCCTATGATAAATATGAGAACTTCATAATCCCTTACGATCCATAAGCAACTACGTACTCAACTAGCCAGGAAATTTTTCATTTGATCCCATCTAATGAGCAAAAATCACTATACACCAGAGACTCCTCGTGCTAGTAGGAAATATGCATCTCTAACCGTGGTAGAAAACATAGGGACTATCTGAATCCCATTGCACAACACCAAACAATCAGGACTGAATCCTTCAAACTCAACCAAGCTATGCAGGTCACAAAAATCCAAGAGCATTTCCAAGAAACACATGTAAAAACTCATTACCTCATAAACACCCTCCAGCGTAAATCTCAATTACACTGACCCATCAGACATAATCGACCTCACACATTTCCACACTAACATACTAGGAAAATAATCCACTCACTTGAAGCCACAAGCAAGTTCATACACTGCACACACTAGACCTCTTACAATTTCCACTCAATCATTCAATAAAACCCATTTACCCAATAGAGTACATTACAACCTATATCGAAGAAATTTCCATTACTCGTGTCATTCCCAGACTCCACATCTGCAGGTCCTAACTGATTTACCAATATACCTCGAACTGAAACCAACACAACACATAATTGTGTAATCAACTTACCATTAACAGACTCCCCCACTTGGCTCAAAGCCAACAATCAAGACAATCAATAACTCACAACGCCCATAATAACACAACTCGTCTAACAGCTCAAGTCATCTGCAAATCTCGCATTCACCATTGTAATAGTCATGCCAACTTCCACGACCGATCTAAACTCAAATTATAACATATATCATTTACTGGTAGAAGAAAACTTATTACAGAACAACACAAGGATCACACACCCCAGGACAACCCACAGGAGATACCCCTGTCGGATTAGCCTCAAACATGATATCTCTCTATACACCTCTGAAGATCATAGCTATCCCGCAATCACCACACCCTTATGCATCTAAACACAACAACGCCTAACCTCGAGGCATCGAGATACGTGGTATAAAAATCTGAAGTTGATGGTAGAACCAACACTAGAGTTGAGGTCAAAGGAAATCTTGAGCTTTCTGGAAACTCTATCCACAATCTTCTGACCACATGGATACCCTCACTGGACACCACGTGTCCTAAGAATGTTACTAAACTGAGCCAAAATTCACACTTGGAGAACATTGCATAGAGCTTCTCCTCCCTGAATCCTTAGAATAACATCCTCAAATGATAAGTATGCTACCCCTGGCTACACGTATGCGCCAGGATGCCATCAATGAATACAATAACAAAGGAGTGCTAATACGGCTCGAATACACCGTTAATCAAATACATGAACCCTACTGGGGCAATGATTAGCCCAAAAGACATCACCGGGAACTCATAACCCAATAGAAATATCCGTTTCACTCCACAACTAAATAACATGAGAGGTCTTCCAATACACTCACAACTCGAAGCCATATACCCAACCGAGACAAAAATCAATCACTCAATAGTTCTTGCCACATTTCTAGCCAACCCTTTTGTCATAATCAAAAAATCTGAACACAGCTAACCATCAAATCACACTCACCACGTAGCCATCGAGTCACTAATTCTCATCAATAAGAAACTTATAAGTCCCCAAATGCACGACACACACAATTGAAATCTTAGCATTCACCGTAATAATCTTCTATTTGCAGCCCTAAATGGCGCCTATCGTGGAACTAGGATAGCTAAAACTACACTCAAATTGTAATAATATTCCATTTAGATCTTTACTAAACTGATAACCCGTAAAGGTTTCCTTTAAAACAGTTTTAAAATAGATAAATCTACACCGCATATTAAATACAGCCCCCGAGATCCCGAAGTCACTGGTCATGAGCATCTACATAAAATATACAACTTAAACAAAACAAACTTTATAATAGTAAGCAGGAGAGAGAGAGAGCATGACTGCGGACGCGTGCAACTACCTCACAAACCTCCGAGAAATCTCTGGAACAGATACACAACTCACTCTTCCCTAACACCTGGATCTGCACACAAGGTGCAGGGAGTAATATGAGTACGCCAACTCAGTAGTAATGAAAATAAATCAGGTCTGAGCAGTAAAAAACACATAAAAATAAAATCATCAATTCACAATAAGCACAGTCTTTCCTTCCAATAATGTATACGTTAAATCATTACGCTTAAAAGCCGATTTCAGTAAAAATCATTTGGAAATATGCTTGCCAATAGTTTCAACATAACATTCAAGAATTTTGGGGTAACAATGATGAAAATCATAAAAAGCCCCTCGGGCAAAACACATTTCATAAGTTCAGGGTGAAAGTGGTAAAATCATAAGTAGCCCCTCGGGCAAAAACATGTATCAGAACCTGCCCCTCAGGCATACCTCACAGTCACTCATGCCTCCCAATCACTCGGCACTCGCACTCAGTAGGTACCTGCACTCACTGGGGGTGTGTACAGACTCCGGAGGGGATCCTTCAGCCCAAGCGCTAATATCAAACCACCTTGTGGCATATCATATCCTCACAATCAGGCCCTCGGCCTCACTCAGTCAGAATCTCTCAAAATCCGCTCGGGCGTATCAGTAAAACGGGGTACTCGACCCAAAACATCATTTTATATCTCAATATAGTGTAAGTAAAGTTGTATTTCGAAATCAGTTAAACATAACATGATTGAGTGTAAATCGTAAATCAACACAATGAGGAAAATAACAGTAAAAAGCCCCTAAGGGTTCTAAACAACTCGGCACGAGGCCCCAAACATGGCTTATAGCCCTAATATAGAAATAGTTTTAGAATGCAATTTAACATATGATTTTGAGTAAAATACGCAACTCAATATTTTCCATGGAGAGGACCAAGTCCAATCCAAAATTAGTGCAAGACACATACTCATTATCAGGCATGTGCTTCATTATAAAAACAGTGAGAAATACGAAGTCCGGGGTTTCATACCCTCAGGACAAGATTTATAGCCATTACTTACCTCCATCCGGGTCAAAATACTAATCCGCGATGCTCTTGTCCCTCGAATCGGCTCCTGATTGCTCCGAATATATCATAAAATAGATCAATAACATCAAAATATGCTAGGGAGATGAACCCCAATCGAAAACTATCAAAATTAGGCACAATTCCTGAAATTTGCCAAATTTGGCTCCCGGGCCCACGTCTCGGAATCCGATAAAAATTACATCACAGTAATCTTTGTCCTACCACGAGTTCGTACATACTAAGAACATAAAAATCAGACCGCAATTGCCCACTCGAATCACCAAAATAAATTTCTATAATTTTTCCCGAATTTTCTACTTAATTCCTCAAATTGCATAGTGAAAATCAAGACAAATTCATGAAATTAAACCAAAAATTATTGAAGAACACTTACCACAAGAATCCCACTGAAAATCTCGTCCAAAATCTCCATCCCCCGAGCTCTCAAATGGCAAAATGAGTTATGGCCAAGAACCCCCGAAATTAGACTTAAACTGTCTGCCCAGACTTTTACTCTGTGCGATCGCGGAAAAAGGCAGGCGATCGCGAAGAACAAAATGCTGCCCAACCAAACTAACTCTATGCGGTCGCAGAAACAATAATGCGTTGACGTAACACCACTCCTCACAACAATGTGATCGTGACCAACTCTATGCGATCGCATAGAGCAATTCCATCCTCTCACTGCCACTCCCAGTCCTACTATGTGAACGCACACATCTCCACGCGAAAGCAGTGACCACTCTGCTCTACCATTCGCGATCACACTCCTACCTACGCGATCGCACTTCACAAAATCCGTCTATCGTCAACTTATTCTACGCGATTGCGGATAAACTCACGTTATCGCAATGAACAAATCACTGCTGCTAAGTTAAAACACCAGAAAAACCAGCAATCTTCCAAAGACCAAAAATGTCTATTTGAGCATCCAAAATACACCCGAGGCCCCGTAACCTCAACCAAACCTACCAACATATACCATAACATCATTCAAACTTGGTCGAACCTTCGAAACACCAAAAACAACACAAAAACGCAAAAACCACATCAAATTCAAGCCTATGAACTTTGAAATTTCTAAATTTCGCCAAAGATGTCGAAGCCATCCAAAACACGTCCGATTGACCTAAAAATTTGTACACATCCAAAATGACACTACGAACCTGCTCCAACTTTCAGAATTCCATTCCTACCCCGATAACCTATTTTCCACTGCCGGCCGAAAATCGCCAAAAACTAACTTTCGCCAATTCAAGCCTAATTCTACATCGGACATCAAAACCACATTCCGAACACATTTCTGAGTCCCAAATCACCGAACGAAGCTATCCGAACCATAAAATCCGCATTCCGATATCAATTACCAATAAGTCAACTTTCGGTTGACTTTTTCACTATTGAACCAAGATAAGAGACTAAGTGTCTCATTTATCTCCAAAAATCGCTCCGAGCTCGAGCCAACCAATCTAACACAACGTACTGAAGCTGAACCACATATAATGAAGCAGAAATGGGGGAAACGGGGCTAAACTCTCGAAACGACGGACCGGGTCATTACAAAGAGTTTACCTATATTAGTTCCATGACCTCCCTACCATCCTTATTGGTACATGAATCCATAAATAACATCAACCATACCCAATAATCACACTCCCATTACCAAAATACTGCCCAAACCCGAAATTGGAGACTAGGGTATGGAACCTTACCTCTTATATGAAGGCTTTGTGAGCTTTCCTTGTTTCATTTTAAGGCATGAGCAAGGATTTAACGAATAAAGAACTTGGGGATTCCTCGTCTCTCTCTAGAGCAGTCCCCTCTCTCTAAAATATTAACTGGAACCTTCCAAAATAACCCCATCATCGCTTTATAAAAATGGGGTCGGGTAAAATTTCCCAAACTTAAACCTACAAAAGCAGGACCGCGATAGCAGACTGTACCGCATAACGAATATGTGGTCCACAGAGAGGACCACAAAAATGGTCCCAAATCTGGAGAAGCCTGGTCAGGTCTGTGGCTGTTATGCGGTTCGCATAACGCTTATGCGGTCGCCTAACGCACTGTGAAATCTTTCCAGAATTTTTCATACTGGAAATGCGACGCATTATGTGGCCCGAAAAATGATAAACCGGTCACATAATGGACCGCATCATGATATTCAAAAATTGACTGACATGCAGTCTGCGAAAAGGCTCTGCGATCGCATAGAGGATCACATATATGCTATGTTTTGAAAAATTTATTCTTTTAACTCCTCGACGCACTCTAAAGCCAAAAATGTCCCTAGCGCGATGAGCTATGCCTACAACACTCAAATACATTAGCCCACCTTGGCACCACGAAACCCCATGTTCTCGGTAAAAATTTACGGGGCCTTACATCCTCCCTCTCTTAGGATCATTGGTCCTAGAATAAGGGTAAAAATCCATTATCGGCATCCAATGTGACTCAACCCTTACTTCACACACCAACAATTCCAAATTTTGACTAACTCCCTATATTTTCAAAAACTATGCCGGAGTCTCCCCAATAACTGGGCCTATCCATCTGACAAAGAATCCTAGAAAATAATCCTAACAACATGTATATAATCCCACGTCGTAACATTGTATTAAAATGACACCACCCATGACCTCATAAGCATTATATTACCAGAAAGGAGCATCCTTAACATAAATGGTACGGGTGTAACATAATATATATAAATTAGGCTCTTAGCTTTTTCATAGAACACAACTAAATAGTTATTCAACCAAATAAGGGTACTTATTCTTCATCTCTTTCCGGCCTCCTTGGTGACCTCTTCAACCTGTTGGTTTTGTCATAGCACTTTCACAGAGGCAATCACTTTATTTCTCAGCTTTCGAACTTGCCTATCAAGAATGGAAGCTTGAATCTCTTCGTAAGTCAATTCTTCATTAACCATATCCTTAACTGAACAATGACTGTCGGGGTCTCTAATTAAATTCTTCAACATAGATACATAAAAACATCAGGTGCACTACCGATATCTTTAGTGGTAGCTCAAGCATGTAAGCCACCTGACCAATCCTTTGAATGATTATGTGCGACCTGATATACCTAGGGCTCAATTTCCGTTTCTTCTCAAACCACATTATAACCTTCATGGGGGAAACAAGAATACCCAAGCCAAAAAGTCCGTACCTATAACCTTTAAACACTTTATCATATCTTGACACTAGGAAACCCCGGGTTCTAGGTAAAATTTTGTGAGACCTTACAATGCTAATGGTAACAAAATTCATGTCATACATGTCATCCTCATATTGTCTAATTCATAATATCCATCTTTGATTTATTCATGGGTAAGATCGGGTACAAGGCATTGAGTAGGGTTGCTTGAATGGGATATCCCGGTTGAGCGTTGATCGCGCTGATCGCGCTCCTCAAGTCGGGGCGTGACAAGCTTGATATCAGAGCCTAAGATTTTAAAGTTTCCTAGGATGTCTCGGAGCCGTGCCTAGTAGATTCCTTCTTATAAGTGTATTTTCGACGATATCAATAATTAGGAGTCTACTTGGACATTTAGGAATATCACCCTTCTTTGATGTTCTAGATCGAGCTCTAGAGCTAATTATAAGAATGTTCCTCCTTTAACTCATGTATTGTTCTAACTTCAGTATATGGCGCCTAAGAAGAAGGCATGACCCTATACCGATGATCTCGGTGAACACCCGATGGGCGAGGATAATCCCCTAGCCATAACACCTCTTGATTCTACTACTCCTGCTCAGACTACACCAATCCTTACTCCTACTGAGGGTGCAGCGGTTCCACCTCCAATTAATACTACGGTTCCATATCCAGCCTGAACTTCCATTCCCAGTGTTTCTGATGGAGACTTTATGGGAGCCATATGGATATTGGCTTAGATAGTTGCTTCCTAGCCCCAGATATCGAATGTCGCACCTACTTCTTGCAGCCATCAATGAGATTCCACAAGTTCTATGGTGAATAGGTTTTTTTAGGTGGATCCTCTAATGTTTATAGGTACTAATCCCAAGGAGGACCCCCAGGACTTTATTTATGAAATGCACAATAATCTTTGAGTTCTGTGTGCCACTGAGAGGGAAGCAATGGAATTGGCCTCCTATTTGCTAAAAGAGGTGGAATATTACAAGTTTGAGCTCTAGGAGGAGTCCCGTGAGAAGGGGTGCCCTCCGATAAGGTAGAGTGAGTTTGTCGACGCCTTCATTTATCATTTCTTTCTTGCCGAGACTAAGTTAGCCCATGACGCTGAGTTTGAATGCCTGAAATAAGGTATCATGAGTGTGTGGGATTACCATATGAGGTTCGTGCACTTGTCCAAGTATGTCATTTACATGTTCCCCACTATGGAGGCTAGAGTACAATGGTTTCTGCAGGGCCTCAGTCCATTTGTTATTAATGAGGCTGCTACAACTACCCTAAATTCTAATATGAACTATGTGAAGACGATGGCATTTCCTCAAGACACAGAGACCCAAAAATTGATCAATAGAATGGAACGAGAGTGTAGCAATAAGGCTCTGCCCGCGAGAAACTTTGGGGATCTTCCAATGGTCGTAGTGGTGTAAGGTCAGCATTTAGGGGTTGGTCATCCGGGCCATCCCAGTCCTTTGCTTATTCGTCAGTTAGTGCACCGCCATTAGGGTTCGGTCAGCATTAGTAGACCGTTTCAAGACTAGTCAGGGCTATAGGGGATCCTACCAGCAGGGTCGGCCTTGTGGAAGATTCTAGCAGCAACAGAGGCCACTATTCCCTAGGTGTGGGAAGATGCATTTAGGGGCTTGCTACATAGACCTACCCATATGCTACGAGTGCGGTATTAGAGGTCATATTCATAGGGATTTCTGTTCATTCGTCAGAATATGGTCAGGGATACGACGAAACTAGCTAGTTCTACACCTACTACATTTGTGACACCTCCTCTAGCTCGAGGCACTCTATCACCCGCAACACATGGTGCAGCTAGGGGTGGTGCACATGATTTGGAAGGACAGAACCGGTTCTACACTATGAGGTGCCGCAAGAGTTCAGAGGATTCTGCAGATGTTGTCACATTTATATTGACTATCGAATCTCATGATGTGTATGCTCTTATTAATCCTAATTCCATTTTGTCATATGTCACTCCCTATGTTGCTATGGAATTCGGGATAGAGCCGAAACAATTCCATGTTCCATTCTCTGAATCTACTCAAGTTGGTGAGTCTATTGTGGCCGCATGGGTTTATAGGGATTATGTTGTCACAGTGCATGGTCATGACACCATGGCCGATCTCATTATATTAGGGATGGTTGATTTTGATGTGATAATGGGGATTAGACTGGATTCATTCATGTTTTTCCAAGCTTAGTTGCCGAACCAAAACCATTAGGTTTAAATTTCTAAATGAGCCAGTTATTGAATGGAATGGAGATGATGTAGTGCCGAAGGTTATGTTTATTTCTTACCTTAAGATATCAAAGATTATCAACAAGGGGTGTATTTACCATTTGGTCTGGGTTAGGAACATTGATGTTGAGGCACCTACACTTGAGTCTGTGCCAGTTGTGAATTAACTTCCAGAGGTCTTTCCTGATGAGCTCCTTGGGATCCCACCAGACAGGGAGATCAATTTTGGGATCGATGTGATGTCAAATGTGCAGTCTATATCCATTCCACCCTATAGAATGTCGTCGGCGGAATTGAAGGAACTAAAGGAGAAATTGAGGGATTTGTTAGAGAAGGGTTTCATCTGGCTGAGTGTGTCACCTTGGGGTGCACTTGTTCTCTTTGTAAGGAAGAAAGATGGGTCACTGAGAATGTGTAATGACAATCCACAGCTCAACAAAGTCACAATCAAGAATAAGTACCCACTACCAAGGATATATGGCTTGTTCGATCAATTATATGGTGATAAGTATTTCTCCAAGATTGACCTAAAAGATCAAGGAGGAGAATATTTCGAAAGCAGTTTCAAAACCCGGTATGGGTACTTTGAATATGTGTTGATGTCTTTTGGGCACACGAATGCCCCGATAGTTTTCATGGATCTTATGAACTGAGTCTTCAAGCCTTTTCTCGAATCTTTTGCGATAGTATTCATTGACAACACTCTTGTATATTCATGATGTCAAGAGGACCATGCTACCAATCTCAGGGAAGACCTGCAGACTCTGTATCAGCACAAGTTGTATGCAAAGTTTTTGAAATGTGAATTTTCACTCGAACCTGTCACATTCTTGGGCCATGTCATCTCTAGTGAAGGAATCAAGGTTGATCCTTAGAAGATCGCTACTATAAAGAATTGGCCTTAACATACAACTCCAACTGAGATTCGGAGTTTCTTAGGCATAGCTGGGTATTATAGGCAGTTTGTGGAGGGTTTATCTACTCTTGCCTCCCCATTGACTAAACTGACCCAGAAGGTGGTTAAATTCCAATGGTCACACGCTTGCAAAAAGATCTTCCAAGAGTTGAAGTCAAGATTGAGTATGATTGCGGTATTGACCTTACCGGAGAGTACGAATGGGTTTGTCGGATCTGACTTTGTTGCGTATTGATGCAACCTATCAAGGTGATTGCTTATGCTTCTAGGAAAATCAATAATCATGAGATGAACTATCCAACACTTGACTTAGAACTTGCGGAGGTGGTGTTTGCATTGAAGATTTGGCGTCATTACTTGTATGGGGTCCATGTAGATATACTCACGGACCACCAGACGCTTCAAAATATTTTTATGAAGAAGGAATTGAATTTGAGGAAGAGAAGATGGCTTGAATTACTCAAGGACACGACATCAATATTCTATATCATCCGGGGAAGGCTAATGTTGTGGAGGAAGCTCTTAGCCGGAAATCCTTTGGCCAGGGAAGTTCACTGGTTGTTTAGTTTGGGAGTTCGTCTTGCGGGCTCTAGTGAAGGAGGGGTGATGGTGCAAAATATGGCTGAATCGTCACTTGTTGCAGAAGTCAAAGAGAAGAAATACGATGATCTGTTGTTGGTGTAGTTGAAAAGGGGATTCATATACATAAGACCGTGGCTTTTTATATTAGCATGGATCATGGTACACTTAGGTACCAAGGGCAATAATGTGGTCCAAATGTAGAAGGTATCCGGGAAATAATCATGACCAAGTCTCACAATTCCAAGTATTCCGTGCTCGAGGATCTACAACGATATACCATGATCTCAAGGAGGTTTATTGGTGGAATTATATGAGGAGGAATGTAGCGGATTTTGTGGCAAGATGTCCATATTGTCAAAAAGTGAAGGCTGAACACCAAAAGCCCGGTGGGTTGGCACAAAAATAGAAGTTCCAATGTGGAAATGGGAGATGCTCAGTATACATTGTGGTGGAACTACCTCGCACGCCTCGTAAGTTTGACTCGATTTAGGTGATTGTGGATCGACTCACAAAATCAACACACTTTTTACCTAGTAAGGTAACAATATTGGTGTTGTACATGTTATCCTCTTATTGTCTAGTTCATTATATTCATCGAGTAGTCTTGCTTGACTGGGATATCTCGGTTGAGCACCGGTCGCTCTCCTCAAGGTTGTGGCGTGACACAACCTCTCCGAAGTATTTGTACTCATCACCAGAATAAAGTGCGTGGACTTGGCATTTTATCGATAATGACCTAAAAGCATCAGATTTCTTCAACATCCGTGGTAAAGCAACCACAAAATCCATAGTGATGTGCTCTCATCTCCACTATAATATTTCCATCTGCTAAAGTAAACCACCTGGCCTATGGTGCTCATACTTAACTTGCTAGAAATTCAGCACCTTGATACCTACCCAATTATGTCCTCCTTCATTCTCCGCCACCAGTAATGCAGCCTCTGGTCACGATATATCTTCGCGGCGCATAGATGAATGGAATAATGCAAACTTTTAGCCTCCTCTAGAATCAACTGTCTCAGGCCATAAACATAAGGAACATATAAGCGACCCTAGAATCAAAAAACACCATCATCATAATAAGTCACCTCCTTGGAATCACCTTATGGTACCATCTTTATAAGAACTAGCAAGGGCTGATCATCATGCTGACAAGACTTAATCCACTTGCATAAATAAGACTGAGCCATAACACGTATAAGAAATCAAGTGGGATCTAAAATCTCCAACCTCACAGGTCGATTAGTTAAGGACTTAATGTCCAAAAACAATTGCCTCTCCTTTACTATAATGAATGCCAAACAACCCATACTCTCCTCTTTTCTGCAAAAGGCATCCGGGGCCACATTCGTCTTTCTTGAATGATAAAAATGGTTATATCACAGTCCTTAAGTAACTCAAGCCACCTACGCTACCTCAGATTAAGGACCTTCCGCTTAAACAGATAATGCAGACTGCGGTGATTAATTTAGACCTCGCTGTCGCGCCCTTTTTTCTCAAAAAACCGGGTTTTGACATGTGACAACTCTTTTAAGGAGGTGTTAAAATATGAGAGTCGCCACCTAACGGGTTTAAGGTGAGTTACAGTACCTATATGCATATGACTCGAGTTTACTAGTTTGTGTCACCAAAGATTGGGTAAGGTCTCAAATTACCTCAAAGAGAAGGTGTTAGGCACTATTCGAGGTCCATAACTGTGGATCCCGGCCGAACTTGAATTATATGAATTAGTCAGATAAACAATGACAAATAAAGCAAGAAGTTTGGAAAAATTTATTATTAAAAGACTTTGAGTAAATACAAACACTTGATTCATAGAAAGATGAGGGGGGCCTTCAGTTTTTTAGCCTAAAGGATCATCCCGTGCAACATAAATAATACTTCGTAACGCCCTCGAGATGGGTTGTTACTCGTATTATTCAGCGAGCACAGACTATCATCTCCAGCTACCGATTACTATCTTTGAGTTTTTTTTTTACCTAAAGCGCACTAGTTGATTCTAGTTTGTGCCTTATGCATGCATTACCCGTCCCTTGCCTATGGCCCAGGAGGCATTTGGACCTCTATTTTAGGTGGTTCTAGACTTAACTTAGGCTGGGCACTAAATGGCTCAAGTTGGCCTCTACATGTAAGCAACAAATGCACGTAAACAAGTTTTACATATTAGGCAGTTGACAAATCTCATACTTAATACGAAATAGAGTCCTTAAATCCTATAGTCATGGATTCTATGTGATTCTGAATTTTAAACATACAGGCAGTGTTGTTGTCTTAAAACAACGAATTTGCAGATCACAAGTACTACAAATCTTATAATCTCTAAATTGTTTCTGAAACAAAGCAGTGAAACAGTTTGATAATTCAGAATTGCCATCACTGATTTTATCAGCATACTCTCTAGGCGAGCAACATGATCCTATAGGCAAGACTTCTAAGAATTGGCAATTAAAACTGTTTTTTATCTTTTCATTCCTATAGTCATGCTTTCTAGGCGAGCAATACGATGGGAATAATAGTAACACGAGCTAATTCGATTATAGTCCTATAGGCATGATATCTACATGAATATTATGAAGAGCATGTATTTACTACTCAACGTGATCCTATAGGCATGATGTCTATCATAAAGAAATTTGAACAAATAATCACTAGGTTGCAACATAATAGGCAGATAACAACGTGTGGGAATGGAACATGTGAATAGGTGAAATATTCATGTCCTATAGGCATGTTATCTAAAAATAGAACATGTTGAGCAAAATTAAACATTCAGATCCTATAGGCAGGATTTCTAGAAAAACATAGATATACAACATGTTGAGCAATATTAAACATTCAGATGATATAGGCATGACTTTTACCCTTTCATGCAAACATTAGAATAGACCCATTTTCCCCAATTTTCACTAATACCCCAATTGTTATTACAGAATTATTACAGGCCCAATAACAAATAAAATTAGAAAGTGGTACTAGTAACTATAGTAGGTCCAAGACAGGCCCAAAAGTTCCCAGCCTTGCTAGGCCTTCAACTTTGTCTTCACACATATTTCAACGTAGCCTAGGAGCCATAAGAGAACTTGGACCAAACCCAACAGTCATAGTTTGATCAAAGAATCCAGGAAAACAGTCATTTACACAAGATAATTAGCGTATTCAGTAGGCATAGAGAGAGGAGAACTGAGTAGTCCGGAAAGAATGGCCAAGAACCTCAGGCCCTAGTTGTGTCAGATTTTACAAGGGTGTCAAAGTGGACCCCGAGCCGTGATCACACTAGGGAGGTTAACAGGGATAACTTTAGTGGCCTTGGATTTCAGCCGGCCAAGAATTATAGGTTTAGAATAAGGAAGAAACCAATGAAAATAGTACTAAAGTAATAGGGTTTCGAAGAGTTCACAGACATTACAAAGTGATCACATAACGAACATATCAACACAGAGGGTGCATGAACTCAAGAAACAAGTTAATGCTGCAAGTTATCACTTAACACATTGGGGCAGGGTACTTTTGTTACATATTAATAAGCAACGGAACATCAAGCCAGTAAGGCAACAATTAACACTAGATTAACAAGTTCAACCCTAAGGATCAAATTATGCTAAACAATAGGGCTTAAACAGTACAACTTATACTAGTGAGGCAAGCATAATCAGCCATTATAGGGTACACACTTTAAGAAACTAGTCTGAAGGGTTCTACCTAGGTTCTAGGGGTACGGAATAGAGCAAGGCAAGAACATATTAAGTTACAAACATAGTCATATGAGAAAATTACAGCTAGAGTGAGGGTTTTAATAATTATTAGGGCATACTAAGGATATAATCAATCATTATAGAAATTCAGAACAAGGCAAGAAACAGAATAAGGCCATATAGCCAATATAAACACCCAATTATTAATACATGAAGCTAAACAAAGTCCACACTACCCAAATTTTCTAAGTTAAACACAAATACATTTTTAGGACTAATAGTTTAGGCGTGAGTTAATGCTATAGAGGTTTATATCATAACAAAATCACACATAAAGAGAGTCGAGAAAATACATTAAGTCATACAATTTCAGAAACATTGATATGCTAATCAGAACATAAGATAATGAACATTATGAAGGTTGAGAACTAACCAGTTATTGCTCAACAGGTAAATAAAAAAGAAAAGAATAACAATATGACCAAGAATCTCAGACACGTCAAGTTCCCAAAGGTTTCAAAGAACTTAGGGCAGTGCTCATACCCAAGGAAGGTCGGAAAATAGGAAATCCGGTGGCCTTGGCTTTCAGCTGGCAAAGAGCCAAAATAGAATAAGAGAATAAACGAACACAGAGTGAAAAACCTTTGTTATTCAGTGGAGATTTAAGCGATTTGAGCATGTCCAAAAGGGAACAGGGGAGGGGTGGTTTATATAGTAGTAAAAATCAAGAAACAAACAATGAAACAGAGTATATTAAGCAACAAACAAGGTAAATAAACATTCAAATCAGTCTAAACATCAATTTAAGAGAGAGTTCTATAAATCATAGTTTTTAGGGAAAATGAAAATCAATAGAATATTAACAGAAATCGGACTCACACAGTAGCATAGGACGTGATTCTTGGTCACATGCGAAGCGAAACAAGACAGAGCTTAGTCTTGTGTAAGATTGGGGGCAGAGCTTAGCCCGGGAAAGTAGAAAATAGTGATAGATATCAAGTAGCATAACAGAGGTAGCATTTGGTATTATGCAAAGAAAGGCATAGCTTAGCCTTATGAAATTATGGAGGCAATGTTAGCCTCATGCAAGAAAGGAGACGGGGATTAGTCTCATGCAATGGAGACAGTGCTTAGTCTCATGCAAGGAAAGGCATAGCTTAGCCTTATGAAAGAAAGAGAGACAAGGCGTAGTCTCATGCAAGGAAACGAGACAGGGCTTAATCTCATGCAAAGAAAGGCAATGCTTAGCCTTATCCAATTAGGGAGGCAATGCTTAGCCTCATGCAAGATAAGGCAGTGCTTAGCCTTATGCAATTAGGGAGGCAGTGCTTAGCCTCGTGCAAAGAAAAGGCAGAGCTTAGCCTTATGCATGAAAGGGAGACAAGGCTTAGTCTCATCCAAGGAAAGTGCTTAGCCTTATTCAATTAGGGAGGCAGTGATGTGCTTAGTCTCATGCAATTAGGAGACAATTCTTAGTCTCATGCAAGGAAAGGTACAGCTTATCCTTATGCAAAAAAGGGAGAGAAGGCTTAATCTCATACAAGGAAAGGAGATAGGACTTAGTCTCATGCAAAGAAAGGTAGTGCTTAGCCTTATGCAATTAGGAAGGCAACGCTTAGCCTCATGCAAGAAAGGGAAGTTCTTAGCCTTATACAATTAGGAGACAGTGCTTAGTCTCATGCAAGGAAAGGAGACATGGCTTTGTCTAATGCAAAGAAAGGCAATGAGTGACAGAAGAGTTATTTCTTATCTGGAGATGTATTTCCGTTTGGCTACTTTGTCGTTATGAAGATAGTGATTTTTTGGGAATATTCATGTTATGTTCATTGTGCCGGCATCCAAAGGAAAATCGTGAGTTTTTCAGAGAAGGTTGGTTCGTGCCTTCGCTTGCTTTGCTTTGCTTTTTCCCTGTATCGAGATCCTGTTCAAGTTATCCTATGTAGCATCTTCGTTTATAAATATAAGGTTTTCGAGGAAAATATACGTGCATTTGATGAACGTAGTTGTTTAACAACATAGTAGTATGCAGTATCAAGCAAGTTAGATAAACCAATGACTTGTGACACTTTTAGAGACATTGCAACTTTTTTGCATTAGAATTTTGAGGGTCCTCCTCAAAATTATGCCCCAGTTTAATAAGCGATTCTGACCGTTCTGCACATGACGAAGTTGGCTGGGCTTGCTCCGTAATTTTTAGGGTCCTCCTCAAAATTCTACCCTAGTTTCTTACCATGGTAGAAAATGAAGATTTTATTGAATTGTGACTGAACCCACATGGCTTCCTACGTATCCCCAATTAAACGGGAATCAGGTCAAGCGTAGTTCAGTTACATCAGATGAAGGAATGTAAACAATCTAAACATAGTATTTTTTGACTGCGTCTGAATTAATAGGCTTTGGCTAAATTTCTCCGTCCATTTCTGCAAGTATGAGCGCTCCTCCTGTTTGTAATCTGTGAACCATGTAGGGCCCTTTCCAATTGGGTAAAAATTTCCCTTTGGCTTTATCTTAATGCGGGAAGATCCGCTGCAGCACCAGCGGACCTGGAGTGAACTGTCTAGGTCTGACCCTTTTGTTAAATGCTCTGGACATTCTGTTCTAGTGAAGTTAGCCATGGAATACTACATTCATTCTTTTACCGTCAATGAGAGCTAATTTTTCATAGAAACTTTGTAACCATTCTGCGTCACCGAGTTCAGCCTCTTGTATAATTCTTAAGGATGGAGTTTCGACTTCGACGGGAATGACAACTTCAGTACCATAGACCAGTAGGAGTTGCTCCGATTGATGTGTGGATTCTAATACGATACCCCCAATAAGACAAATGGTAATTTCTCATGCCATTTTTTGTGGTTGTCTACCATCTTTCTCATAATTTCTTGATATTCTTATTTGTAGCCTCCACGGCTCCATTCATTTGAGGCCTATATGTTGTGGATTTCTTATGCTTGATTTTGAAGGATTCACACATAGCTTTCATTAAGTCACTATTGAGGTTGGCGGCGTTGTCGTCGATGATGGATTATGGCACCCCAAATCGACAAACAATATGATCCCTAACAAAATCTGTGATGACTTTCTTAGTTACAAATTTGTAAGATGCAGCCTCAACCCATTTTCTGAAGTAGTCTATGGCCACTAAAATGAACCTGTGCCCATTTCAAGCGACGTGTTTGATCAGACTGAGGACATCCATTTCCAACATGTATCTCCTCGAGCAGGTTTGAAGCTTCCTTGGCGTCAGAACACCGTAACAATCCTAGATCAGGAGTCCTTCTGTACAGAGTCCCTCCACTTTGGAAGAAATGGTTGGATAATCTTCGCAGTGTGCGTTTCTGAGTATGATTTTCATGCTCCAGGTACTCTTCTTTTGCCAAGTATTCCTTGCTATCATGGAACCACGGATTCCCATTTATTTCTTCTTTAACATGAGCACAATAAGCTAGCCAATTATGGATCCTTACTGGACTTTGGTCGATGAAATTATTGTCCGGGTGTTGTATCATGGAAGACAGAGTGGCCAATGCGTCTGCGAACTCATTCTGGATTCTCGGAACATGTTTGAACTCTATCTTTGTGAATCTCTTCATCAACTCTTGCACATGATATAGATATGCTAATATTTTGGTATTCTTTGTAGCCCACTCTCCAAGAACCTGATGTACCAGAAGGTTTGAATCACCAATTACAAGCAATTCCTGGATATTCATGTCAATGGCCAAATTAAGCCTCAAGATGCAAGCCTCATATTCTGCCATATTGTTGGTGCACATAAATATGAGTTTTGCGGATACCAGTTAATGCTGACTTGTCTCTGACACCAAAACAACTCGGATACCCACTCCTTTGAAATTTGTAGCCCCTTCGAAGAACATTCTCTAACTATCATAGATTTCAGCGATATATTCCCCTACAAATGATACTTCTTCATCGGGAAAATACATTTTCAGTGATCGGCTAATGCTTGTCCCTTGGCCGCCTTCTGAGTTTCATAGACGATGTGAAATTCACTCAACAGTATCTGCCATTTTGCCAGCTTCCCTATAGGCATGGGTCTCTGGAAAATATATTTCAAAGGATCCATCCTTGATATGAGATATGTAGTGTAGGCACAAAAGTATTGCCTCAATTTCTGAGCTATCCACGTCAGGGCACAACAGGTGTGTTCCAGCGAAGAATACGTGCTTCATAGGGTGTGAACTTCTTACTCAGATAGTATATGGTCTGCTCTTTTCTCCCCGTCTCATCGTGTTGTCCCAAGACACAACCGAAAGCCACATGTAGTACGGACATATAGAGTAGCAGGGGTTTACCAGTATTCGGCAGGACCAGGACCTGTGGTATGGATATTCCTTGATTTTTTCAAAAACTTTCTTGCATTCTTCGGTCCAACTTTTTGCGGCATCCTTCTTTTAACATTTTAAAAATCGTCTCAAAGATCACAGTCGATTGTGCTATGAAGCAGATGATGTAAATGAGACACCCCAAGAAGCTTATCACATCTTTCTTGTTCCTAGGAGGTGGAAAATCCCGAATAGCCTTGACCTTTGAAAGATCCAGCTCAATTGCTCGGCAGCTGATGATGAATCCTAGCAACTTTCTAGCAGGGACCCCAAAAGCACATTTTGCGGGTTTCAGTTACAAATTATACCTTCGAAGCCGATTAAAGAACTTTCTCAAGTCTTCTATGTGATTTTTACCTTTCTTGGATTGATGATGACGCCGTCCACATATACTTCTACCTCCTTGTGTATCATGTCGTAGAAAATTGTAATCATGGCCCTCATATAAGTGGCCCCGAAATTCTTCAAACTAAACAACATCATTTTATAGCAATACACCCCCCATGGTGTAATAAAGGTTGTCTTCTTGACATCTTCCTCATCTATCAAGATCTGATGATATCATGTGAAACAGTCCATAAAAGATTGGAGTTCATGCTTGGCACAATTTTCAATCAGTATGTATATATTGGGTAACGGGAAATCATCTTTGGGACTTGGTTCATCTGAATAAGTAATAATAATGTTGTAGAGAGAAAATGTAAAGGATAGTAATAAATACTAAAATAGCAAACCATTGATAAATACCAAAACTTCAAACAAAAGCAATTTTAACGATCCAAATAATTGATTCAAATAAAAATAACAAAATACAGAAAAATGTCTTTAAAATGCACATAAAAATTGTTTTAAAATGACTGATGCTAATTGTCAGGCTACCCCGGTGTAGCGGTCCGGTTCCTGAGAACAGCTCCCTTCTCCACTGTCTGAATGACGAGGCCTTCCTCCTTCTCCTCCTCAATTACTGCCCTGCAATCCATATCTTCATCTTCCAAGAACAAATACCTTAAGCCAGCTAGAACTTCATCTTCTTCAGATCCCCACATCATGTCGGCCTGATGAAAGGATTGGCTCAAATGCGCTACTGGCTGCTCAAGAGGGTAATAAGGACCACGCCATGGTGCTGACCAATCGTTGTACTCCGGCCAGGTGTATTGATATCCTAGTCCAAAGGTTGTGCCATGACGCTTTAGCTGTATTAGTTTGGTGATACCCTGGAGATTCTTTCCGAGCCCCTTACCAGGTTCATACCCTGCACATGCCAAATGCTCTCTATTTTGCTACTCCATTATTTATCGTTCTCAATCGCTTTGACAAGCTCAATGCGATGGTAAGTCTCTCCACCCAACTTCCTTCTATTATCAACAACCAAAACTGTCTAATTGGTGTAAATAGGATTACTCCCGTCTCCATGGATGATCACTTCCTGATGGTTCCGTTCAAACATTACAGCCTCATGCAGAGTAGAAGTTACGGCCCTAGCAGCGTGTATCCAAGGTCTTCCCAACATAAAATTGTATGTGTTGGATATGTCTAACACTTGAAATTCAACATCAAACTAAGTCGGGGCTATCTGCAAACAGAGGTTGGTCTCCCCAATCGTGGCCCTTTGAGACCCATCGAATGCTTTCATGTTCATACTTCCTACTCATATCTCATTCAAACCTTTACCCAACCTCTTCAGAGTGGTCAATGGTAAGATGTTGAGACTTGAACCTCCATCTATCAAGACCTTAGCAACGAATTTGTCTGCCCTGTTGTGACTCAACCCTTCTAGCGGCAGTTCATCTTCGTGGAAAGTGATCTTATGGCTTTAATACTTGTCCCATCATATTTTCCATCTCTCCACTGGTAATGTTGTTGGGTATGTAAACTTAATTTAACACTTTCATTAATACTTTCCTGTGCGCCTCGGGGTTATGTAGTAGTGACAGAATGGATATCTGAGCAAGGTTGTTGTTCAAATGATCAACCACAGAATACTCTCTTGCTTGCACCTTTCTCCAAAGATCATCTGGGCCAGTTTCAATGATAGGCGGTTTAGAAGCATCATCTTTACTTGTCCCTCCAAATGCTCGGGCATATAAACCCTACCAGTTCTGGTCATGCCTTGTGCTGTACCTGTTTCCTCCATTTTCCCCTTTCCTTTCCTTCTCGCTTATGAAACATAATCCCAGGGTATAGAATAGGACTTAAAGGATGGTGTAGGTGCTACCGTCACGGTGAAGGGAGTGGTCACTTCCACCTCGAACGGGTTGGCGTGGCTGAAGGCGTTGTTACTTCAACCTTAAACAGAGTCAGTGCGGCTACTTTAACCTCAATCGATGATTGAATGTGTACCCCAATAGGTTTGAGAGTGACTGGAGGTATTTTAGGACTATCCCCTTGATTAATGAGCCCAATTGACCCTTATGTATCCCATTCATCATCAGTATCTATCACATTTACCCCCTCACCCCTGTGATCCAGGAGAGGATTGTTGTGGACATTAGGTGCATCCTCTTTTTCTTGTATAACCTTGGTGTCAATCAACGTCTGTATCTTATCCTTCAAAGTGCGAAATTCATCAATAGTATGACCCTTCATGCCCGAGTGGTAAACGCGTGTCTTGTTTGTGTTGACCCACTAGGAGGAATTTTCCATGGCAACGATGGGAATGGGAGTGACATAACCAGCAGCCTTCAGTCTCTCGTATAATTGGTTGATGGGTTCAGCAATTGGGGTGTATTGTCTGAGCTGTCTGCGGTCAAAATTGGATCTAGGTTTTTGGTAGTTTTGGCGGGCTGATGGTGAGTGGTAGTATGCTGGCTGGGTATTGTAAGTCTGGTAAATAGTGAAGGGTTGTTTGTGTCTAGGAGATCAAGGCTGATATACGGGTGGGGGTGTTTGGTATGTGAGAGGATACTTCGGACCATAGACCACCATCACTGCCCCTACTTCCTTCTTTTTAGAAATGCCGCTTGACTGCAAGGCTTTGTTTGTAGCCTGGATTGCTTCAAAATTTGTTACCATTCCGCTCTTAATCCCGTCTTCTTTTCTTTCTCCAAATTTGATGATGTATGAAAATTTATGGTTCTAAATAACCATCAGTGTCTCATAATACTGCGGATCTTGAGCTCGGACAAAGACGTTGTTCATTTTCTCTTATTCCAGTGCTGGCCTTACTTTCGTAGCTCTGACCACCACCGAGTGGCATACTCGCGGAAAGTTTCCATAGGCTTCGTTTTAAGATTCTTAATATAGAATACTCTAACGCATTTCTTGTATTGAACCTGAACCGATCCATAAAATATAACTCCATACTTACCCAGTTAACTCATTTCTTAGGGTTTTGACTGATGTACCAGAACAGGGCGTCTCCAATAGGCTCCCCATGAAAAACTTTATGCGGATTCTTTCATCTTTACCAACCCCTATGAGCTTCTCACAATATGTCCTCAAATGTACCTTCGGATCACTTGTCCCGTCTAACATTTCAAACTTAAGAGGTTTGTCACCCTCTAATAGTTCTATGTCCGGCTGAATACATAAATCAACCCCTCGACGCCTTTACCACCTTCAACACCTTAGACTCGACTAGTAAGCTTCTTAAGTTGCTCTGCCATGTTCTTAATGAGCAGGTCTTTCTCGATCAATTCAGGTACGTATAGGTTTTGTTGTGAAGTGTGGGGTAAGGTTTCCACGTATATAGGGTTACTTTGGTGGACTACAGGAATTTCGGCATAGTGGTGGTCATTAGTTGAATTTTGGGGATCAGGTGTGGGTTGTGGTACATTTTGAGGAATATGGTAAGGGGAAGTTTGTGGATGCTGGGTCGGATGATGGTGATGTGTTGGAGGAGTCGGTACTGGTGGAGGATTAGGATTTTAAGGAGGCGTGGCATATTGATAAGGTGCAGGAGGATTTTATGGATGCTGATTTTGTGTGTTCTTGGGAGGTGCTGGGTTTTGGATGCTTTGTTCATTGATATTGGGAACATTTAGGGTAAGGGAAAAGTTTTCCAAGTCCCAGACCTGCTCAAGTTCCCCTTGTAACTCCAGTATCTTCTATTCTAACGCAAGACCAAGTCATTCTGTGCAGGAGTACTCCGACCATCCGAAGTTTCGAAACTCTCTACATGTGTAGTGTTGTCTTTCCTGAGGGTGGAGGACCTCTAGATCAGGTATGATATGCTAATGATGCCAGTATGCACGAACCAACCTAAGGGAATGAGAGTAAAAAAAGGAAAGAAAAACAAAAGGTAAACAAGTCAGGAAGGAGTATTAAAAAGATATTTGCGGTATTTAAACACGCATTGCAGAACTATAAATTCACGTCCTAATTTGGGAAACTCATTGTGTCCGAGATAGGCCTAAGTGATATATAGATTTGGAGAAAATTGATGCCAATAACTGCGTCATTTCATTAATATGATGAATAGACCAAATATCAACAAAAACGACCATAATTATAAAAAGTCACTAATGGCATTTACCTTATTACAACTAAAGTCTAAAACGAGTCTAGAAAGAAAATAAAACATTATCCCTTTGGTCCCAGAGGGACCTTCTCCATGCTTGGCCTTCTTAGCTCCATCAATTAAGTTCCACATGTAGCGCATGTCCAACAGCAGATATGCTCTTGGTAGATGCCCTCCTTTGTTTCCCTCTTCTTTCTGACAGCCCGAGATTCTCTTCCTCATCTTTCCCTCAAACTCCATCAACCCCTGCTCCAAATATTCAAGCCTCTCTGTTGATTTAGTAGCGATTTCTCTCCACTCGTTGATTTCTTCCATGTCCACTTTATGCTGCTCCAAATGTCTGGATTCAGACTCGAAAACCCTTTTGCACAACATCATGTATTTGACTTGTGCTTTAATAGCATCGTCTATGACCCTATTCCTTAAATTAACCTCTGGCTTGCCATCTCCCGCTATATCATCTACCAACCATGATGGATAGACGTACACATGGCCAGCATGGTACCGATCTGGCTCGATGATATATTTCTCCACAATGATCATTTGATGCCACATATGTTGTGTCTCGATCTTGAATGGAATGGTGTTCCCCTTGAAGTCTGTTTTGTACTGAACCATGTTGTAAACTCGTGCTACAACATGATTTCTCCTTGCTTTCCTTATAACCTTTATTGGAGCATAAGGATAGATTCCTCTCAATTCGATTAGCACTAGATGAGGAGCCTTTCTCGACCTGATGATGAACTCGCTGCTAGGGAACCATTCAAACATCCAATGTACCTTTTCATCAGTCAGATTGCTGAAGCAATGTACCGAGCTCACAGCGTTTCCCAGTTGTGCGAACCTGTTTAGGATAAATGTCATTCTCTTCGGATGGTGATAGTCCATGTGGTCATTCCATGGTTGTCGCGGAAGTTCTTGATAATATTCACCTCTATGAAGGTGTTCTAACAACCATACTTGGAGCAATAGATTGAAACCCTCGAAGTGCCCATACCATTTCTTGCAACGATCCAAAGCACCGTACATCTCAGCCAGAATCATAGGGACAATGGTGTAAGTTTTCCCCTCAATTCCCTCCATTAAAGTCCTAGTAACAATAGTTAGGCGGGTGTGGATTCTTTCTCCCTTCATTAGAAATATCAGCATCACCAGAAAACTGATAATGAATACAAAGACCCGATGGTGTGTCCAACCCAAAGAAGTGATGGAGAACTCGTCATGGCAAAGGCGATACGACTTGTTGTGCCTATAACGCTCATAAAGGAACTCGAATGGTATATAAGACTTCTTCAGATAGATTAACCCATCATTTATCTTGAAACCCGTCATTTTCAAGTAACCTCGGGAAGTGCAATTTTTCAGTACCAACAAACTAGGGCTATCCCATGGGTGTCTGGCGAAGCCTCCTATTTCTTCTGAAAGTTGAGTCATTTCTATATCTCCAAAACAGAAGACGTCTCTCTTCTCATCCCAAAACATGGTGGTGGCCTCAATTAGTGCATTGTTTGGCTGAATGTCTAATAAAGAGGGTAAATTCCCGAGGACTCTTTTTATATGGTTTTTGTCACTTGGCGACAGATTTTTCCACCTATCCAGCAGCAAAGGTGAGATATTTTTAACCATGCCGAATTTAGGGACTTCGTTCCTCATTTCTCCAAAACAAATAAAGTTATCCATTTCCCCCTCTGGATTTGTCTATTTCCCCATTAATGATCAACACATTGGCATGTTTTCTCCAAATAATGCACAGATCGTGATTGTGTCCATTGGGATTATGGAAATTTTGGCAGACTTTGTGTAAAGAACTGTAAAATTTCTATGTTAAAATAATGCCTGAATAGGTCCCTGTGATGTTATAACTGTAGAAATTCTTAAAATGGTCCTATTTTGAGTAAAAAGTATCCCAGAACTTGAAAAATAAAATTTTCAAGAAATTGCGCGTTCTGCGACGCGCTATGCGATCGCATAACAGGAATACAGACCACATAGTGGTTGCATACCTGGATAGTCTACTGTACAAAGGGAGGAAAACTATGCGGCCCCGAATGCGATCGCATTTTGGGTATGCGGATCGCATAGTTGTCGCATTCTTGGCCCATGGTTTTTGCGAGGGAGGTTATGCGACGCACTACGCGATCGCATAACAGGTATGCGAACCGCATAGTGGTCGCATACCTGGTCAGCGTGTTTCCCATTTTGGCCCAGTTGAAGGCCAACTATGCGACATGAATACGGACCGCATAGCAGGAATGCGAATCCTGACCGCATCTCTGTGTCGGGGCTCCTGTTTTCTAAATTTTAAACCCGACCCCCTGTTTTATAAAACACCCCTTCCCTTCCTTTTTAACGAATTTCTGACAAAAAATAGAGAGAAAAGAAGAGAGTTCTTTAGAGAGAAGGTTTCAACATCATCCAATTTGGTTTTCAAAAATCACTCAAGCCCGGAAATTATCAAGTTATTGTCCTCTTCTTCACTCAAAGAGGTAAGTGTTCACCCTATTTCACCAATTTCCTAGATTTTGTGTAAGAAAAAAAGACACATAGGTTGGGTCTTGAAAATAAAAAAGTGAAATCTTGCATGCATGTGAATTAAATCCCATAATCTAGTAGAGGGAAGAACAAGTTTGGGTAATTATTCTAAAAAAGAAAGGGTCACAAAATGTTTGATAAAAATGCTTAATTAAGTGTAAGATTCCTAATTCTAAGTGAAATATGTCACATTGTGGAATAGATTGACGGTGCTAGACGGTCCGCTGAATTGCGATAGAAATTAAAAAGGGGACGACTCGAGGTATGTATGGCTAACTTTAATCTTCGTAGAGTCACCTTGTTGGTGTCCAAACATTCGGTATGAGTTTCTTTTTGAGTATATGTGAATTTATTGCCTGGTTTTGTTGAGGTGTGAGATTTCATTCTCTGATTTGTCTTAGTCGATTATCGTAATAATTGAGATTGTGAAAGGTGACTTCTATGTGATTACTCTAACATGTGCAAAGTTCGTTAAATGCTTGAGTATGTTGGTATGAAAGAATGATAACAAACTCAAATTTGTAAATATATCTAAGTGATAAAGGCTATGTAACAAGTGATGAAGAGGAATTATGAATTGATATAATTGAACTAAATGACCATGGAAATATCATATATGACTAATTGTTGGCACGGTTTATTGTGGCTTAACTTCATATAGATTGTTGGTTGTAATGAATTTATATTCTTGTTGATATACCTTTGTGGTTGAATTAATGGATCATAAAGACTATCGTGAACACATGATTGTTTGGGTGTTATGAAATTGTAAAATTGATGATCTGTAGCTCTGTGATTGAATTGTGGTTCGTTATTGTTTGCTATGCAATGTGATGTCCGGTGGGATCAGGTTGCACACTAGAACACGAAGTAATAAGGGTGGAAGGTAATAAGGGTGAAGTGTAATCTTGTACGGTGGGATCGGGTTGCACGCTGCAACACGAAGTAATAACGGTGGAGAGGTAACAAGGGTGGAGTGTAATATTGTAAGGTGGGATCGTGTTGCACGCCACAACAAAATGTAATAAAGTTGAAAGGTGATTGTGTTGAAATTGGAATCTGTAAGGCTCTCAATTGTAATTGTTGCTATATCGTTGTGCACTATGTATTGGTTCCTTTAACTGCTTTCTATCTGTGCATTTCTTGATTTTACTTTGAGTAAAGTTTGCTCATACATGCTAGTACTATTCCACAGTACTAACGTCCTTTTTGTCGGGGGCGCTACATCTTTTATATGGATGTAGGTGGGTCCATAGCAGGTAGCTTAGTTCGCCATTAGTGGTGCCTCCTTCTCGTCTTTCAGCAAGTACTGGTGAGCCCCACTTCCTCCCGTGGCCATGTGTAATTCATGCCATCTCTTTTGAGTCTATTATGTATTGTAAGGTATAGCAGGGGCCTTGTTGCCGGCAAAGTATTGTATAAATTCCTAGTATTCGTAAAGGCTCTGTAGACATGATGTGGGTGTATATATGTATTTTGGGTAGTCACTATACGTATTCAAAAATCATGGTCCGTATTGGAAAGTTATGTATGCATTGTGTATGCTTTTGGAATCAAATTGTTGAAATGCTAAAAGAGAAATGAACTTAAGTTTGTAAATCCACGCTTAAATCCTAAGTTTTTATTTCATATGGAATATGGTGCATTGTATATACGGGGGGAACACGTTGGGTAGGAAAGGCAATCCAGATCCGCTTGACCGGGTTCACCCGGTTAGGTGTCGGTCTCGTCCCTTGGTTTTGGGGCGTGACAAACTTGGTATCAGAGCCTAAGGTTTTAAAAGGGCCTAGGATGTCTCGGAGCCGTTTCTAGCAGAGCCCTTCTTATCGGTGTGTGGTCGACCACATCTATAATTAGGGGGTTGCATGGACATTTAGGAAAGTACCCTTTTATTGTTATTCTATATCGTGCGATGTGGTGCAAGGTGAGGTTGTCTATCCCTAACTCGTGCATTGTTCTGATTTTCAGTAAATGGCACCCAAGAAGAAAGCTCTACTCGGCCTAGAGGCCAATCCCACCCCAGGAGTGGCCATGAATCCTTTATCTGATGGTGCGAGTGAGAATGATTCCCCGAACTTGCATCGGCCTGACTCTTCCATACCAAGCCAGGATATTACTATTCCTGCTTCAGTGGAGGGTGCTACAGTCCCTCCCGCTGATGTTCTTGATCCTTCTTCAGTCCCAGCTTCCGGTCCCGGTATTTCTGATGGGGACCTCAGGGGAGCTATTCAGATGTTAACCTAGTTAGTGGCCTCCCAGGCCCAAAGATCGCATGCTGCCCCTGCATCCTCTAGCGAGCATGGGGATTCTTCAGGTTCCAAGGTCAACCAGTTTCTGCGGTTAGCCCCTATAAAGTTCACAGGCACCGACCCAGAGGATGACCCTCAGGAGTTCATTGATGAGATGTACAAGACCCTCCGAGTTATGAGGGCTACTGAGAAAGGGGGGTTTGAGTTGGCTTCCTATCGTCTAAAGGGAGCGGCATATTCGTGGTTTGAAATGTGGGAGA
Source organism: Nicotiana knightiana (assembly GCA_005239525.1). NCBI lineage: Eukaryota > Viridiplantae > Streptophyta > Magnoliopsida > Solanales > Solanaceae > Nicotiana > Nicotiana knightiana. Next base: position 57,885 of record ML408038.1, on the reverse strand, counting down.
GTTCCTATGTGGAAAGGAGCCCTCCGACAAAGTAAGATGGGTTTGTTGATGCCTTCATGGATCATTTCTTGCCTGCCGAGACTATGGAAGCCCGTGCTGTGGAGTTTGATGTCCTCAAGCAGGGCAACATGAGTGTGTGGGATAATCATATGGAGTTTGTGCGATTGTACAACTAGAGTTCGTCGGTTTTTTCAGGGCCTTGGTTCCTTGGTTATTAATGAAGTTGCTACAGTTGCGTTGCTTTCGGATATGAATTATGGGAAAATAGTGGGATTCCCCCAGGCTACAGAGGCTCGAAAATTGAAAATAAGGATGGAGAGAGAGTAGTAGTAGGGCCCGGTGAGCGGGCAACCCTGGGATATCAGTTGGAGGTGTGAGATCAGTCATTGGGATAGGATCATCAGGGCCATCTCAGTAATATGCTCAGTCCTCAGCCAGTGCACCGCCATCAGGGCACAGTTATGAGCAGGGAGGTCGTTTTAGACTTGGTTCAGATAGCATGAGGTTCCATCAGTCGGGTCGTTCCGGTAGAGGTTCCAGCAGCAACAGAGGGTCCCATGGCCTACGTGTGGGAGATTTCATACTGATCCTTGTTACTTGGATATTCCGTTATGCTATAGATGTGGAGAGAGAGGCCATATCCAGCGAGAGTGTCGCGCACCCAGTCAGGGCGTGGGTAGGAGTAATGCTCAGCCATCCAGATCTTCAGCCGCTACATCTTCGGCACGCCTTCCAGCTCCAACAGGGCGCGGTACAGTTAGGGGTGGAGCACGGGGTAGAGGGGGACCCAGTCGATTCTATGCTTTGAGTAGTCACTAGAATGCGGAGGCTTCCCCAGATGTTGTCACAGGTATTCTCACTGTTCAGTCACATGATGTTTATGCTTTTATTGATCCCGAGTCTTCTTTGTCATATGTTACTCCATTTATTGCTTCATGTTTTGGGATAGAACCCGAACAACGTCACGAGCCGTTCTTTGTGTCGACTCCAGTTGGCGATTCTATTGCGGCTGTGCGAGTGTATAGAAATTGTGTTGTCACGGTGCGTGGTCGGGATACCACAGCCGATCTTATTGAGTTAGGAATGGTAGATTTTGATGTAATTATGGTGATGTATTAGATCTATTCGTGTTTTGCTAAACTCGACTGCCGAACTAGAATTATGAGGCTCGAGTTTCCTAATGAATCAGTTATCAAGTGGGAGGGGAATAATGTTGTGCCAAGAGGTAGATCCATTTCCCACCTTAAGGCCTCAATGATTATCAGGAAAGGGTTCATCTATCATTTGGTTCGGGTTGCGGACGCCACCTCAGAGATTCCTGCCCCCGAGTCCGTGCCGGTTGTGAACGAGTTCCTTGAAGTGTTTCCGGACAAGCTTCCTAGGATTCCACCAGATAGAGAGATCGATTTCGGGATTGATGTATTGCCAGATATGCAACCAATATCTATTCCACCTTACAGGATGGTGCCAGCATAATTAAGGGAGTTGAAAGAACAATTGAAAGATCTATTAGAAAAAGGTTTCATTCGGCCAAGTGTGTCGCCTTGGGGCGCACCGATTCTTTTTGTCAGAAAGAAAGATGGATCGATACGGATCGATTCGGATGTGTATTGATTATCGGTAGCTCAACAAGGTCACCATTAAGAATAAGTATACATTGCCTCGGATAGATGATTTGTTCGACCAGTTGCAAAGTGCTTGGTTCTTCACAAAGATTTGTGGTCTAGGTATCATCAGTTAAAAATTAGGGAGCATGATATTCCTAAGACTACCTTCAGGACTCGATATGAACACTTTGAATTTTTGGTAATGTGTTTTGTCCTAACCAACTCCCCAGCACCTTTTATGAATCTTATGAATCGGGTTTTCAAATCGTTTCTCAACTCATTTGTGATTGTCTTCATTGACGATATCCTTGTTTATTCGCGGAGTCAGGAGGATCATGCTAATCACCTCAGGAAAGTTCTTCAGACTCTTCATCAGCACCAATTGGATGAAAACTTTTCAAAATGTGAGTTTTGGCTAGAATCAGTCACCTTTTTGGGCCATGTTGTTTCTAGGGAAAGGATTCGGGTTGATCCCCAAAATATTGCAGAGCTAAAAGATTGGCCTAGGCCAACGACCCTGACAGAGATTCGCCATTTCATGGGTCTAGCTGGGTATTATCGGAGGTTAGTGGAGGGATTCTCTACTCTCGCCTCCCCATTGACTAAGATGACGCAGAAAGCAGTTAAGCTTCAGTGGTCCGATGCATGTGAAAAGAGTTTTTAGGATTTAAAGTCGAGATTGACTTCGGCACCAGTGTTGACCTTGCCAGAAGGTTCAGAGGGATTTGTGGTTTATTGTGATGCTTCGAGGGTTGGTTTGGGGTGTGTGTTGATGCAATGTAGCAAAGTCATAGCGTACGCTTAAAGGCAGCTCAAGACTCCCAAGAATAATTATTCGATGCATGATTTGGAGCCCACGGTGGTTGTGTTTGAATTAAAAATCTGGCGGCATTATCTTTATGGGGTCCATGTGGACGTGTTCACAGACCACAAGAGTCTTAAGTATTTATTCAAGAAGAAGGAGTTGAAATTAAGGCATCGGAGGTGGTTAGAATTGCTCAAGGACTATGATATGAATATTTTGTACCAACCAGGGAAGGAGAATGTGGTAGCAGACGCTCTTAGTCGGAAATCCACGGGTAGCTTGGCACATTTGGAAGTCGGACAAAGGTTTTTAGCTCGGGAAGTTCATCAGTTGGCTAGTCTGGGGGTCTGTCTTTTGACGTCAGACGAAGGGGATGTCGTGGTGCGTAATAGAGCAGAATCTTCGTTTGTAGCTGAAGTCAAGCGAAAGAAATTCAGGGATCCGACTTTGGCACAATTGAGGGACGCAATTTTGAATCACAAGACTTCAGCATTTTCACTCGGCAATGATGACGGTGTCCTGCGGTGTCAAGAGATTTTATGTGTTTCAGATGTTGATGATCTCTAGGAAAGGGTGATGGCAAAGGCTCATTATTACAGGTATTCCGTACACCCAGGTTCTACGAAAATTTATCATGATCTCAAGGTAATTTATTGGTGGAATGGTATGTAGAGGGGTGTGGTGGGCTTTGTGGCTAAGTTTTAAAATTGTCAACAAGTGAAGGTCGAGCATCAGAGGCCCGGTGGATTGGCGCAGCTTATGGAAGTACTGATGTGGAAATGGAAGATATGTTGCGGGATTGTGTATTAGATTTCAAGGGTAGCTGAGATGATCACTTGCCGCTAATAGAATTTGCTTATAATAACAGTTTCCATGCTAGTATTCAGATGGCCCCATTTGAGGCATTGTACGGAAGGAGATGTAGATCTCCAATCGGATGGTTTGAGGTTGGTGAGGCAGAATTGTTAGGACCAGACCTTGTGCACCAAGCTATGGAAAAAGTTAGATTCATTTAGGAGAGGATGAAAACTGCTCAGAGCCGTCAGAAATCCTATGCGGACGTTCATCGTAGAGAATTGGTATTCCAAGTATATTATTGGGTATTCTTGAAGGTGTCTCCCATGAAGGGGGAGTAATGCGGTTTGGGATGAAAGGGAAATTGAGCCCAAGGTATGTCGGGCCATATAGGATTGCACAAAGGATAGGACAGGTGGCTTATAGGTTGGAATTGCTCCCTGAGATGTCATTAGTGCACCCAGTGTTCCATGTGTCTATGTTGAAGAAAGTGGTTGGAGATCTATCAGCCATCGTTCCAGTTGAGACTATTAAGGTTAATAAAGAATTATCGTATGAAGAGGTTCTGGTTGCTATTCTTGATAGACAAGTTCGTAGATTGAGGAACAAAGAAATTGCTTCAGTTAAAGTGTTGTGGCGAATTCAGCACGTTGAGGAAGCCACGTGGGAAGCAAAGAATGAAATGAAAGAAAAATATCCCCATTTGTTTGAATAAGTCTAGTAGTGATCGTGCCAACTGTCATCTCTAAGAAAATTATATGTTAAGTTCAATTTTGTGAAAAAGCACCCCATTTTCCCCTAATTGCTCTACTATTGTAACTTCTCAAGTTGTGCCATAATTGTGTATGTTATGATTATCCGAGTAATGTGCAACCCCTTGGAGTAAATAAAATTATGTGAAGCTCATGTGATGGTTAGATGATTAATTGAAGTGTAGATTAGTAATGGTTAATCGAAGAGTAGATTGGTAATGATTAATTGAAGTGCATATGGCATGATGAGGTAATTGAATTATATGGGACTTGTCGAGGTGACCAAGTTATGTGCAGGGCCATGAAATAACTAGTTATGTGTGGAATTGGTTAAGAAACATGTGTTTCAGGGGCTCTGTGGCAGGTAGATAGGCCTAATTACAGAGGAAACTCTGGCGAAATTTTCAGAAAATATCGGAGTTAGGAAAAAATTGGGCGTTGGCATATTGTGTTTCAAAACCAAATGATTTCTCGATCCTCATTCGAGGACGAGTGATTTTAACTGAGGAAGGATGTAAAGACCCGTAAAATTTCTATGTCTAAAATAATGCCCGAATAGGTCCCTCTGCTGTTACAACTGTAAAAATTCTTAAAACGGGCCTATTTTGAGTAAAACGTATCCTAAAGCTTGAAAAATTAAATTTTCCAGACATTGCGTGTTATGCGACGCACTATGCGATTGCATAACAGGTATGCGGACCGCATATTGGTTGCATACATGTACAATCTACAATCCAAAGGGAGGACAACTATGCGGCCCCGGATGTGATCGCATAATGGGTATGCAGACCGCATAGTTGTCGTATTCTTGGCCCATGTTTTTTGCGAGGGAGGTTATGCAACGCACTATGCGATTGCATAACAGGTATGCGAACCGCATAGTGGTTGCATACCTGGTCAGTGTGGTTCCCATTTTTTCCCAATTGAAGCCCAACTATGCGACAGGAATGAGGACCGCATAGCAGGAATGCGATTGCATCTCTATCTCGGGGCTCTGGTTTTCTAAATTTTAAACCCGACCCCTTGTTTTATAAAACACCCCTTCCCTTCATTTTTAACGAATTTCTGACAAAAAATAGAGAGAAAAGAAGAGAGTTCTTGAGAGAGAAGGTTTCAACATCATCAAATTTGGTTTCCAAAATCACACTCAAGCCCGGAAATTATCAAGTTATTGTCATCTTCTTCACTTAAAGAGGTAAGTCTTCACTCTATTTCCCCAATTTCCCAGATTTTGTGTAAAAATAAAATACACATAGGTTGGGTCTTGAAAAGAAAAAGTGAAATCTTGCATGCATGTGAATTAAATCCCATAATCAAGTAGAGGGAAGAACAATTTTGGGTAATTATTATCAAAAAGGAAGGGTCACATAATGTTTGATAAAAATTCTTAATTAAGTGTAAGATTCCTAATTCTAGTTAAATATGTCACATTGTGGAATAGATTGACAGTGCTAGACGGTCCGCTGAATTGCCATAGAACTTCAAAAGGGGACGGCTCGAGGTATGTATGGCTAACTTTAATCTTCGTAGAGTCACCTTGTTGGTGTCCAAACATTCGATTTGAGTTTCTTGTTGAGTATATGTAAATTTATTTCCCGGTTTTGTTGAGGTGTGAGATTGCATTCTCTGACTTGTCTTAGTCGATTATCGTGATAATTGAGATTGTGAAAGGTGACTTCTATGTGATTTCTCTAACATGTGCAAGGTTCGTTAAATGCTTGAGTATGTTGGTATGAAAGAATGATAACAAACTCAAATGTGTAAATGCATCTAAGTGATAAAGGTTATGTAAGATGTGATGAAGGGGAATTGTGAATTGATCTAATTGAACTTAATGACCATGGAAATATCGTATCTGACTCATTGTTGGCAAGGTTTATTGTGGCTTAACTTCATATGGATTGTTGGTTGTAATGAATTTATATTCTTGTTGATGAATAACTTTATGGTTGAATTAATAGATCATAAAGACTATCGTGAACACATGATTGTTTGGGTGTTATGAAATTGTACTCTTGATGATATGTAGCCCTGTGATTGAATTGTGGGTCGTTATTGTTTGATATGCAATGTGATGTCCGGTGGGATCGGGATGCACGCCACAACACAAAGTAATAACGGTGGATATGTAATAAGGGTGAAGTTTAATATTGTACGGTGGGATCGGGTTGCACGCCGCAACACAGAGTAATAAGGGTGGAGAGGTAACAAGGGTGGAGTGTAATATTGTAAGGTGGGATCGGGTTGCACTCCGCAACAGAATGTAATAAAGCTGAAATGTGATTGTGTTGAAATTGGAATCTGTAAGGATCTCAATTGTACTTGTTGTTATATTTCTGTGCACTATGTGTTGGTTCTTTTAACTGCTTACTATCTGTGCGTTTCTTGATTTTTCTTTGATTAATGTTTGCTCATACATGCTAGTACTATTCCACAGTACTAACGTCCCTTTTGCTAGGGGTGCTACATCTTTTATATGAATGTAGGTGGGCCCGACTATCTCCCAGGGCCGTGTGTAATTCATGCCATATCTTTTGAGTCTATTATGTATTGTAAGGTATAGCCGGGGCCTTGTTGCCAGCAAAGTATTGTATAAATTCCTAGTATTCGTATAGGCTCCGTAGACATGATGTGGGTGTATATATGTATTTTGGGTAGTCACTATACGTATTCGGAAATCGTGGTCCATATTGGAAAGTTATGTATGTATTGTGTATGTTTTGGGAATCAAATTGTTCAAATGCTAAAAGAGAAATGAACTTAAGTTTGTAAATCTACGCTTAAATCCTAAGTTTTTATTTCATATGGAATATGGTGCATTGTATATACGGGGGAAACACGTTGGGTAGGAAAGGCAATCCAGGTTCGCTTGATCGGGTTCACCCGGTTAGGTGCCGGTCTCGACCATCGGTTTTGGGGTGTGACACTTTGGACAAGGCTTGTCTTAGTGGGTTATCATGTAGACAGCGTTCTAACCCATACTAGGTTTAGAGTGGGGGTTTCTAGAAGAGTCTAGACCGGTACCCTTAAGCAGAAAACTTAAGAGGGAAAGGCATGGAACTGTCGACTGCACCGCTGATCGGCTAGTTTTACCGCAAATAAGCTTTTCCAAATTTAAAGGGTGATTTAGGAAGAGGGAAGACACCCATCAAGTGCCGCTATGGTATTAATTAGGCACGAGTGGAATATATGATGTGCAACATGCTTTATGCAAAGATAAAACAACACATTTTCAAATATTTTGCATGATGAAAACAGTAAATGCAGTATTAAATGAAATGTAAAGACATAAAAAGAAAGGAAAAGAAGAAGAAGTTAGTCCGCGCAATGTGGAAGTTGTAATAAAGTAAGCGAGTGAGTAGGGGTGGAGAGAGACATGATGTAGCAATTCTTAAAGAAAAAAACTTGGGGCAATCAAAGATGACTAGAAATAAAGGAAAACGCATGTTATAACCAAGTTGAGCAGAGATTTGCATACTAATGTGGATTCAAATAAAGGGGAAATAGGCAAAAGGGTGTGCATGCAGCAATAAAAGGGAGAAGGGAGCGGGATATTCATGTAACACCAAAAATAATAAAATACACGTTTTTCAGAGAAGAATAATTCATACAAATCAAATTTTCTTTGGTAAGAGCCTAAAAATATCTCCAGCAGAGTCGCCATGCCGCCACGCCTCTTTTTCTTGCGAAATCGGGTTTCGACATGTGACAAATCTTTAAAGGAGGTATTAAAAGAGGAGAGTGGACACCTAACGGGTTTAAGTTGCATTAGGGAACTATATGCATATCACTCGGGTTTACTAGTTTGCGTCACAAAAGATAGGGTAAGGGCTCAAATTACCTCGAAAAGAAGGTGTTAGGCACTCTTTGAGGTCCACAACTGTGGGTCCCATCCGAACTCGTATTATATGAATTACTCAAATAAACAGAGAGAAAAATAAGAAGTTTGGGAAGTTATTATCAAAGTCCCTGAATAAACACAAATAATTGATTTAAAGACAGGATGGGGGTCCTATGTTTTTTAGCCTAATGATCACCCCGTGCAACATAAATAATACTTCGTAACACCCTCGAGATGGGATATTACTCATATTATACAGCGGGTACAGACTATCATCTCTTTCTATCTGATTACTATCTTTGAGTTTTTTACCTAGAGCGCACTATTTGATTCTAAGTTGTGCCTTATGGGTGCATTACCCGTCCCATGCCTATGACCCATGAGGCATTTGGACCTCTATTTTAGGTGGTTCTAGAATTAACTTAGGATGCTCAAAATGATAAATCTAAGCGACATTCAAAATGTGTAGGACTGCACATAAGGGTAGTAAATGGCTCAAGTTGGCCTCCACATGTAAGCAACAAATGCACGCAAACAGGTTTTACATATTAGGCAGTTGACAAATCTCAGACTTAACACGAAATAGAGTCCTTAAATCCTATAGTCATGGCTTCTATGTGATTCTGAATTTTAAACATACATGCAGTGTTGTTGTCTTAAAACAACCAATTTGCATATCGCAAGTACTACAAATCCTAAAGGCATAATCTCTAAATTGTTTGCGAAATAAGGTAGTGAATCAGTTTGATCGTTCAAAATTTCCAGCACTGATTTTATCAGCATACTTTCTAGGCGAGCAACATGATCCTATAGGAAGGACTTCTAAGAATTGGCAACTAAAACTGGGTTTTATCTTTTATTTCCTATACGCATGCTTTCTAGGCGAGCAATATGGGAATAAAAGTAACAATAGCTAATTTGATTATAGTTCTATAGGCATGATATCTACACGAATATTATGAAGAGCAGGTATTTATTACTCAACGTGATCCAATAGGCATGATATCTATCATAAAGCAATTTAAACAAATAATCACTAGGTTGCAACATAATAGGCAGATAACAACAAGTGGGAATGATATATGTGAACAGGTGAAATATTCATGTCCTATAGGCATGTTATCTAAAAATAGAGCATGTTGAGCAAAATTAAACATTCAGATCCCATAGGCGGGATTTCTAGAAAAACATAGAAATAGAGCATGTTGAGCAAAATTAAACATTCAGATCCTATAGGCAGGATTTTTACCCTTTCATGCAAACATTAGAATAGACCCATTTCCCCAATTTTCACTAATACCCTAACTGTTATTATAGAATTATTACAGGCCCAATAATGAATAAAATTACAAAGTGGTACTAGTAACTATAGTAGGTCCAAGACAGGCCCAAAAGTACCCTGCCCTGCCAGGACTTAAACTTTGTCTTCACACAGATTTCAACCTAGCCTAGGAGCCATAAGATAACTCGGACAAAACCCAACATCCATAGGTTGATCAAAAGATCCAGGAAAACAGTCATTTACACAAGCTAATTGGCATATTCAGTAGGCAGAGAGAGCAGAATGGAGTAGTCAGGAAAGAATGGCCAAGAACCTCAGGCCCTAGTGTGTCAGAGTTCACAAGGGTCTCAAAGTTGACCTCAAGCAGTGCTCACACTAGTGAGGTTAACAGGGATAGATTTAGTAGTCTTGGCTTTCAGCGGCCAAGAATTATTGGTTTAGAATAGGGAAGCAACCAATGAAAATAGTAGTAAAGTAATAGGGTTCGGAAGAATGCACAGACATTACAAAGTTATCACATAATGAACATATCAACACAGAGGGTTCATGAACTCAAGAAACAAGTTAATGCTGCAAGTTTTTACTTAACACATTGGGACAAGGTACTTTTGTTACATATTAATAAGCAAGGGAACATCAGGCCAGTATGGAAACAATTAACACTAAATTAACAAGTTCAACCCTAAGGATCAAATTATTCTAAACACTAGGGCTTAAACAGTACAACTTATACCAGTGAGGCAAGGAGAATCAACCATTATAGGGTACACAATTTAAGAAAGTAGTTTGCAGGGTTCCACCTAGTTTCTAAGGGTACAAAATTGAGCAAGGAAAGAACATATTTAGTGACAAACATAGTCATATGAGAAAATTACAGCTAGAGTAAGGGTTTCAATAGAAATTAGGGCATAGTAAGGATATAAGTCAATCATTATAGAAATTCAGATTAAGGAAGGAAACAGAATAAGGCCATATAGCCAATGTAAACACTAAATTATCGATACATAAAGCGAAACATACTCCAGACTGCAGAAATTATCGAAGTTAAACACAAATACTTTTTTAGTACAAACAGTTTAGGCGTGAGTTATTGTTAGCGAGGTTTATATCATAACAAAATCACACATAAAGAGAATCGAGAAAATACATTAAGTCATGCAATTTCAGAAACATGGATATGCTAATTTGAACATAAGAGAATGAACATTGTGAAGGTTGAGAACTAACTACTTATTGCTCAACAGGTAAACAAACAAGAAAAGAACAGCAATACGACCCAGCATCTTAGATGCGTCATGTTCCCAAGGGTTTCAAAGAACCCAGAGTAGTGCTCATACCCAAGGAAGGTCAGAAAATAGGAAATTCGGTGGCCTTCGCTTTCAGCTGGCCAAGAGCCAAAATAGAACAAGAGAATAAACGAACACATAGTGAAAATCCTGAGTTTTCAATGGAGATTTTAGCTATTAGAGTTTGTCCAAAAGGGAATAGGGGGAGGGGTTTATATAGTAGTAAAAATCGATCAACAAACAAGGAAATAGAGTATATTAAGCAACTAATAAGGTAAATTAACATGCAATACAGTCTAAAAATCAATTAAGAGAGATCCGTAAACCCTAGTTTTTAGGGAAAATGAAAATCAACAGAGTATAAATAGAAATCGGACTAACACGGTAGCATAAGACACATATAGATAGAATAATACTCAAAATCAGGTATTTGACCAATTTTGGTTGGATTTCAGAAGAGATTTGCTTTCCATGTTTAGGAAAGAACCTAAGTAATACCATAAGAGAACAACCAGTACCACAAGTGGGTCAGATATGGCAAAAAATGGTAGTCGAATCCCATATATAGTGGGATTAGGAAAAGGTTTTAAAGGGGAGGCGGTTAGGGTTTAGTTGCAGATGAAAGGGGGTTGAGAGTGTGTGAGGGAGACGGATTAGAGGGGAATGGTTAGGGTTTGGGGTTGATGTTATAATTAAAAGAGAGGGATGAATAAGGGTCGTTGATCTTGAGAGATCAGCGGCAAAGATTAAAAGTTGGAACGGGCGAGACATGGAGATGGAGCACTGGCCGGGTTTAGAGGGTTGGGTTATTTTGGTTAGGGCTGGGGTATTTGAGCTAGGATTTTTAGGGTTTTGGGCCATTTATTTGGTCCGAAATTGGTTTAGAAATTGGGGTTAGTTTTTAAATACCCAATATTTATCAAAAATAATTTATAAAAGTAATTAATAAATAACAAAGAAATATTATTTGTGAACTAAAATGATTGGAAATAATAACTTAACGTTATTAAAATTTAAAAGTCATTTTGGCACAAGTAATGTAATTGTACATGAATATAAGTTATTATTGCAATACTGTGCAATTACCCTAAAAATGCAAATGCAATTATAGAGAAATGAAGTAAAAAATTATAAAATATATGTGTTGGTGTAAATAATTAATTTGGATGATTAAATCATCATAAAACTAATTTGAAGGATAATTATTGGATATTTATATAATAAAATGCAGAAAGAAATTAATTTAGAGCTTCTAAAAACCATGAAAAATGCTTGTATAGGTTTATAAACTAAATGATTATGCAAATATGCTATTTTGAAAGTATATATACACATTTTAAAAATATGAGGGAATAATTGGGTATCAACACTCACACGACACCCTACTGAGAAAATTCCTCCAAATCTTAAGAGCATGTACCATCACAGATAACCCTAAATCATTCACATGGTAATTCTTCTCAAGGAATAACTAATGAGAAGAATAAGAAATCACTCACGCCTCCTGGATCAATACACATCCCAAAACAACGCATGAAGAGTCATAATATATGGTGTATATCCCCAAACCGGAAGACAATACATACACCAATGTTGTAGTCGATGTAATCATGAGATTCTGAAAGCTCACCTCAAAATCATCGAACCACATGAACTGAACAATTGTCTAGGTTAATCTAGTCAAAGGAGATGCAATAGACATGAAACCCTACACAAACAGACAATAATTACCTACTAGCCCTAAGAAACTCATAATCTCAATCGTTATGGCAGGACGAGGCCAACTCTGAACTGCATTAATCTTCCAAGGATCCACCTTAATACCCTTACATGATATGACATGTCCCAAGAAAGCAACATTTTCTAACAAGAACTCATACGTAGAGAACTTAACGTATAGTTTGTTTTCTCCCAAAGTCCGAAGCACTACTCTCAATTACCGCTCGTGCACCTCCATGCTACGCATGTAGATCAATATATCATCAATGAAGACAATGACAAAGGAGTCAATATATGGCCTGATCACCTGATTTATCAAATCTATAAATACTACCAGGGAATTAGTCAAGCTAAAATACATCACTACAAACTCATAATGCCCATATCTAGTCCGAAAACTCGGCTTTGGAACACCCGAAGCACGAATCCTCAATTGAGTGTATCCATATCTCAAGTCAATCTTAGAGAACGCTCTAGCATCCTGAAGCTGGTAAAATAAGTCATCAATGCACGACAATGGATGCTTATTCTTGATAGTGACCTTATTCAACTGGCGATAATCAATAACATCCGCATACTCCCTTCTTTATTCTTTACAAACAACACCGGTACTGCACCCCAAGGCGACACACTCGGTCTAATTAATTACTTCTCGAGCAACTCCCGAAGTTCCTCCTTCAGCTCTCTCAACTCTATAGGAGCCATACAATAAGGACGAATAGATATAGGCTGGGTGCCTAGCGCCAAATCAATGTCGAAATTGATATCATGATCTGGTGGCATGCCTGGTAAGTCAGCACGAAATACACTGGAGAAATCTCTCACCAGTGGCTTTGAATCTATCATGGGAGTCTCTATAGTGATATCTCGAACTAAGTCAGATAGACCAAACATCCCTTCTCAACCATATGTTGAGCCTTCAAGAAAAAAATTAACCCTACTAGATGAACCTTTCCACTCTAGCCTAGACAACTCTAGCATAACCAATGTAATATTCTTGGCATGGCGATCAAGAATGGAATGATGTGGGGACAACCAATCCATTCCAATGATAACCTCGAAGTAAATCATTTAGAGAAATAAAAGATCGGCTCTAGTCTCATACCCACAAAAAGTCACTATACAATACTAGTAAACCCAATCCACAATAACAGAATAAACCACTGGTGTGGACACATACACAAAAATGCCCCAAGGACTCACGAAACCCATTGATGCATCAATATGACAAATGAAAATAACACATGTGATCATAGCGTCGGAGGTTACTGCCTCTGGCCTAGCTAGGAAGGCATAAAATCTGGCTGGAGTGCCACCTAACTGGCCTCTGCCTCTAGGGTGATCGCTACCAACCTACCCTCTGCCTCTATCCCATTGAATGGGTGGTGAAACATCTAGTGTTCCAATCATAGGCCGATGCCCCTACTACATTACCTTTCCCTAAAGTTTGGGACAAAACCTCTTCACATGAACAAGCTCCCCGCACACGAAACAACCTTTAGATGTGGGAAATTGCTGACTCTGGATCTGGGCCTTATAGCCTTAGTGACCAATGGAAGAACTCTGAATATCTGGTGGACGGTAGATAATCTCTTGAATGCGCTAAAGTATGGCTTACACAGGAGCACCTTGAATAGGCTGCGATGCTGAATACATAGGTCTACTAGGATGGACCATCCCAAACTGACCTTTGCCCCTAAGCGGGGTATTGTTGGAACCTCCAGAATACCAAGGCTACTTTTCCCTTGATATGGCCTCCTTACTCTGACTGCAGATACACTCGATCTTCTGAGCTATCTCTACAACTTGGTGCAAAGAAGTTCCCAACTCTACCTCCCGGACCATAGTAACCTGAATCCTATAGTGCAAGTCTAAAATAAACCTTTGCACATTTTTTGCCTCTATAGGAAGTAATATAGTTGCATGATAAGACAATTCAGTGAATATGGTCTCATAGTTGGTTGCACACATTCGATCCTACTGGAGCTGCTCAAACTGACCCCAATCCTTCGGGTGGATGGAATATACTTCTCCATGAAGATGTGCGTGAACTGATCCCGGGTCAAGTAAGGTGTACATGTTTTTATACCCATAAGATAATACGGCCCATCTATAGGCTTTCCCCCAAGCTGAAAAGTGGAGAATTCAACCATATTGGACTCTACTGGACCCAAATTACGCAGCCTATCCCTGCAACGGTCTATAAAATCATGTGGTTCCTTTGGCCGCTCACAATCAAAGTAGGGAGGATAAAGTCTAGTAAATTTGTCCAGTTGCTTCTGCTTTTCGACAACCGTGGTTGGTCTGACCTCTGCTCTAACCGTTTTCGTGCCCCTTTTTCTCGTGAAATCGAGTTTCGACACGTGACAACTCTTTTAAGGAAGGTGTTAAAGAGAGATTTACCACCTAACGGTTTAGAGTTGCCTTAGGGCACCTATTTGCAAATAATTCTTGTTTAACCAGTTTGCGTCACCAAAGATCGGGTAAGGGCTCAAATTACCTCAAAAAAAGGTGTTAGGCACTCTTCGAAGTACACAGCTGTGGGTCCCGGACTTCATGTAAACGTAATTAAGGGATCAATTTAGCCTCCACACATAGACAACAAATGCATGTGAACAAATTCTCACATTAGGCGTTACATAGTTTCTGAATTGAGGCAAATTAAAACCATTAAGCCCTATAGACATGGTTTTCATGTGACCTTGGATTCAAATGTGCAGGCAATTTCAGATGCAAGGTTCCACTTAAACTTATAGACATGATTTTTGACAACTATACGATTTAGGGGGTATTGCATGCTGATTATCAAAATTACAAATTATAAGCGATTAAACCTATAGACATGATATCTAGGTCATTTAGGAAGTAGCTGGTAGTGATAACTATTGGAAATACTCGGAATTACTCAGTTTGATCCTATGGGCATGCTTTCTACTAGTGGCATGGCTAAGCAATGAAACAGTGTTTGAAAGTTCGGTATTAACCCTTTAAGGTGAGTGGTAATACTCTATAGGCATGATTTCTAGAGATTAACGAATGAAGTTGATTTTTTATGCTTAGCCCCTATAGGCATGTCTTCTAGGTGAGAAATATGATAACAATCGAAAATTAACCAATTAAGGTCCTACATGTATGATTTCTAGATTAAAATTAGTAGAACATAGCTAGTATAATCCTATGTTCATGGTATCTAATGAGCATGCCACAGTCATGCAAATTGAAAGAATGGTCATTGACATTTTATTTCCTATAGGCATGATATATAACAAAACACATAGGAGTAGAACATGTTGAACGAATTAAGCATTCAAGTCCTATAGGCAGGTTATCTAACAAACACATAGGAGCAGGACATGTTGAACGAATTAAACACCTATAGGCAGGATTTCTACCCCTTTTTCATACAAACATTAGAATAGACCCATTTTCCAATTTTATTAACACCCCAATTGTTATTACAGAATATTTACCGGCCCAATGAAATGAATTGCAAAGTTATAAAATAACTATAGTGGGCCTAAGACAGGCCCAAAGTATACCCAGCCCAGCCCACCCCAGCCAGGCCTTCAATTTGGTATCCATACATGTTTCACCACAGCCAAGAAATCACAGTCAATCAAACTCAGAAAAAAATCTTTATTTACACAAGATAGCCCAAACCTAGTAGCCATAATTGACCAAAAGATCCAAAAAAATAGCCATTTACACAAGAAAATTAGCTTATTCAGTAGGTGGAAAGGGGCAGAATGGAGCAATTAGTACAAAGTGGCCAAAGAACCTTAGACCCTAGTATGTCAGAGTTCACAAGGGTCTAGAAATAGATCCTGAGTAGTGCTCACACTAGGGAGGTTAATGGAGACGTTTTAGGGGGCCTTGGATTTCAGCCGGCCAAGAATTAAAGACTCATAACAGGAAACAACTAATGGAAATAGTAATAAAGTGATAAGGTTTGGAAAAGCATTTGCAGACACTACAAAATGATCACATAATGAACTTGAACTCAAGAAACAAGCTAACACATTGGGGCAGGGTGACATATTAATAAGAAACAAGGAGCTTGAAGCTTATGGGATTACCAAGTTAAAAGGCAAGGAGCATTCGGCTAAAAATATAAATAGTTGTCACTAATGCAACATGTTTAAAGCCTACAAGATCAAATTATGCTAAACACAGGGGGTAAACATAATAACTTATACTAATGAGGCAAGCAGAATCACAGTTTAGGAAAAATCAGTCTGAGAGGTCCACATAATTGCTAGGGGTACAGAAGTGGGTAGAGCAAGAACACAATAAGTGACAAACATAGTCATAGGACCACACTACACACTTAGAGTGAAGGTTTAAACAGATTAGGACATACTACAACATTAATTAATCTCTAGAAGTTCAGAATTAGGCAGAGAACATGATTAGGCCAAATACTCAAGGCAGAACACTCAAATTATCAGTATCATTAAACTAAACATGCTTCGAATTGTCCAGAATGCCTAACTTAGATATAAATACATCATTAGGCTAACAGTTTATAGGCAGAATTGCATATGAAGAAGGTCAAGGAATTATACCAAATCCTACAATTTCAGAGAACATAGACATACTAATTAGAACATAATGGAATACATTGCGAATGTTTAAGAACTGAGCAGTTATTGCTCAATAAACAAGAAAAGAACAACATTTAGGACCCAGAATCTCAAATGTGTCAAGTTCCCATGGGTTTCAAGAACCTAGGGCAGTGCTCACACCCAAGAAAGGTCAGAAAAAGTAGGAAATTCGGAGGCCTTGGCTTTCAGCCGGCCAAGATCCAAAATAGAACAAGAAGGTAAACGAACAGAGTAAAAGCCTCTATTTTTTTAGTGATTCCAGTTCTCTCTTGAAGGGAATGGGGGGAGGGGTTTATATAATAGTAGGAATCAAACGGTAACAGATTCAAACAAGGAAATTTAAATATACAAATAAGTCCAAAAATCTATTTAAGAAATATGTAAACCCTAATTTTTATTGAAAGTAAATATTGACACAATATAAACAAAATCGGACCCACAATAGAATATAGGACGAATATAGACATAATAACATTCAAAATCAGAGATTTGAACAAATTTTGGTTCGATTTGAAGAGATTTGTAAACCCTAGTTTTAGGAAAAGTAAGTATCAACATAATACAAACAAATATTCGGACTCAGAGTAGCATAGGATGAAAATAGACAAAATAACATTCAAAAATCAGGGATTTGAACCGATTTTGGTTCGATTTTGAGTTGATCTACTTTCCATGTTTAGGAAAACACTATAAGAGAGTAGCCAGTACCAGAAGGGGGTCGAGTATGGTAAGTAATAGCCATTGAATCCCATATTAGGTAGGATTAAGAGAAGATTTAGGGGGCGGCGACTAGGGTTCTTTAGAAGGGGAAAAGGGATATGAGAGGATGAAGAGGCGGAGGGTAAGGGTAAATGGGGTTAGGGTTAGGCATTGGGCTGGTTAAAGGGGGAATTAAACAGGGGTTAGATATGGGCCATTGATTTTAGAGATCTGCGACCACGATTTAAAAGGGGTTGGGTCAGGTTCAGTTAGATGGGTCGCGACCGGGTTCTGGGTTAATGAGGTTATTAGTATTGGACTGGATTATTGGGCTGGCATATTAGGTATTTTGGGCCATTATTTGGTCCGAAAATGGGTTTAAAAGTGGGCTAGTTTTTAAATACCCAACATTTTATCAAAAATAATTTATAAAAGTAATTATTAAATAACAAAAATATTATTTGTGCACTAAAATGGTCAATAATAATAAATTAATATTATAAAAATATAAAAATTTATTTTCTGCATAAACAATGTAATTATACATAAACAATTGCTATTATTGAAAAAATATGCAATTAGCCTAAAAATCCAAATGTAATTATGAAAAATGCAGTAAAATATTTAAAAATCATACATGTTGGTGTAAATAATATGTTTGGATGACTAAATCATCATAAAAAATAATTTGACAGATAATTGTCGGATATTTATATAATAAAATGCAGTAGGAAATTAATTTAAAGCCTTTAAAAATTATGAAAAATGCTTGTATAGGTTTATAACTAAATGATGATGCAAATATACTCTTTTGAAAGTGTGTGTGTATATATATATATGTGTGTGTGTGTGTGTGTGTGTGTGTGTGTGTGTGTGTGTGTGTGTGTTGTAAAAATATGAGGAAAAACCTGGGTATCAACAACCTCTATAATCGGCTGAACTCCACCTGTGGTTAGTCCTTCCTGATTTATAGAGTCCATAAACCACAACATACGGCCCATGACCTCCCAAAAGCCTGGTGCGACCGTGAACTCTACCAGGGCCAGCTCAGCTACAGGTATCTCATCATGCTCCTCAATAATAAGATCCCCCATTGTATCTAGTGTTGGTGCCACTGCAGGAGTTCTAGCCCTCTATGAGGCCCCGTATAATTTTACCAAAAACCCAGGGTTATGTGGTGCCGAGGTGGACTTAGGTGATAATGATTGTAGAGATTCTTCGCGGCAAACTTGCTCTTTGCGGCGTGGACGTTTTAGGGTGAACAGTGCATTGGGGAGTTAAAGAAAATTTTTGGAAGTGCAGGACATTTGTGCGGCCTATTCTACGATCGAAGAACTGATCTTCGGACCGCAGAACTGTCGCGGAGTGAACTAAAAACCTGAGCTAAATTTTCGGACCAATACATGGTCCATTATGTGGTTGGATACTCATTTTGCAGGCCAAACAATCCATCGCAAATCCAACATAAAATTTTTCGGAGGATGTTCTGAGGCGCATTATGCAACTACATAATTGGTCTATCACGCCCAAACCTGGGGGACGAGACTGGCATAGATGCCTTACCTATCCTTGCGTACCAACTTGCGACTAAGGGACTCTAAACATATTATGTCATACTTTACATTGCAATACAATTTTCCAACACTGACTAAACACCAATATAAAGTTGAACCGGCAAGGCCGTCATAACTACTACAGCTGGCAAACCAAAAAATTATACATACAAGGTTTACATGCCCAACATACTGAACTAACTGACATGATATGTGTATAACCCTCTACTGATGAATGTACTTTGATCGGAACAGGGCCCTGACCTCTCCATAACATATATATAAATATATACACAAGATGTGCATAAAACTCAAGACCCGACAACTCTGAAGGATGTGGAGCTTACCGATCAAGCTGAACTCGGGAAACACCTACTGAGGAGGCCCACCTGTCTGTCTGTATGAACCAGCACACATGAAATGCAACATCCACGGCAAAAGGGACATCAGTATGAAATAATGTACTGAGTCTATAAGGCAACAAAATAACTGAAAGTTGAAACTGAACTGATAATATAATAACCAAAAGTAACTATGAGTCAAACATAATATGAAGATATGCTTACCTGCTGATACTGGCTCAACTCTCTCAATATAATAAGTAAAATAGTCGTTTGGCCTTATAAGGCTCGGTATATATAACTGCTTTGCCGTAGTAGGCTCGCTCATAGGTGCTCGGCCATACTAGGCTCTATATCTCGGTAAAACATTGACGAAAATTCATTTTCGTTGATTTTCTAACGCTCTCACCTTCATGAATTTACTCATCACTTGTTTGAAATAGCATAATGCTTACTTAAAATAATCTCATTCCCGAACTTACGTCGATTAGCTTACGACAAAACATTAACGTACGAAAATATGGAATGTAACATCTCATTTCCAAGCTTATATCAATTTACTTATGGTGTACTTCCACGTACAAAAACATAGGGTGTAGCATCATTCCCCCTTTGTAACATTCATCCTCGAATGTTGACTGATGCGCTAATCATTTTCATGACTTATGTCTTCCGAATACTTTAGTACTCTCCTTCCCATTTAGGCAACTGTTCTATGAATAATTCCAAAGGCTCGGGCATTCCCCCCTTTAAGACTCTTTCTCACACCATGACTTGTGGTCGGAATCCATCCAATCTCGTAACTGTTGCTACCTTTTATCATGCAGCATGTACGACTCTGACCTTGTAAGTGTGCCTATGCGACTCTTCTCTCCTTCTTCCTCAAGCATTTAGCCCATATTTAGGTCTCACTTTGTAAACATATATAGAGCTTGACAAGATGTCCCTCTGGGAATCTATAGGAATACTGAAGTTTTTCACTCGGTAATTTGTCGAACTTACGGAAATTGCTATACCTTATTTCATTGGCTCGGTCATCTATCCACATGACTTTACTACACCTAAGTAGGTCAAAATACACCATAACTCTTACCTCTATTTATCCTTACTGAGTTTTGCTACCAAACTCCAGGTTACGTTCGTTGCTTATCCCATATGTATAAATCTATGTCCTTTAATACCTTCTCATTCCTCTTTATCTTAAGAATGACGGCCTAATCTCACCACATACTTTGTGATTTTTGTCCATCCATTTTTGATTTACCTTAATGTTGATCTATCATCTACCACTGATAACTTGATATCCTATGTAACACTGCCACTAGGGCTCACGTCTCATCGGGCACATCTAGAGTAATTAGATTGATCCAGCTAAGGGCGATACAATACTTCCATAACCGTATTTTATGGCATTCCAATATGACTTTCCTTACATAGTTATTTTAATCCCGTGCAATTCATGAAATCCTCTTCAAGTCATTACTCAATCGAAGGCCTAAACGTCATCCTTTATCTGTCACAATCACACCCTCATTCCACTACCAGGGCAGCATTGAATTCCTTCTAAATGCTACTAGTCTTAGATTCCTTTGAGTTCATTCTGGCTATACTGAGCTTTCTATAACTTAGAGAAGCCATCAGCTCTCTTGTTTTCATGGGCTTAATCCCAAGGGATCATCCATTTTCGTTACCTTCTCACTCTCCCTTTCTCATCCTTACTCCTCTCATGAAACCTTGTCTCTTTAATATACTTTAGCTTGCGACCTATACATATCTATTAATACTATTCTCAACCTTCCTTCAACTTGCTTGCACCATAGATTTCCTTATGTTATTCTGGAACATCAAGCGAGACATCACATCGTCTTTAACTCTTCTTTACTCTCTTGGATAGATCTCTCGGTACCTAGAAACTATAGGCTGGAAGATATGCTTCTGACGACGCCGCTATCATTCCTGGATACAGAATCCCTGCGCTTCTAGCCTTCCATATGAAGTATGAACTATTCACAACCTTCTGCAGTTGAGTATTTCGCATGTTGTTTACCGTTACCTTAAAATCTTGCATCATATCTTCTATGTCTTTCATGACCTTCCTTCCACATAGGTATAATTCACATCCACAACTTGAAGCTCTTATTATAACACTTGTACTTTTGGTGCATACACACCTGGTGAGAGCTTCATATTGACTTCTTATGAGGCTAGTACCTTTCTAACTGACTTTATCGTAGGGCCATATGAATGTCAGTATATATGCTGCATGGATAATATTCTGAAATCTTAAATGTATTCATAATGTAACTACTCTAGATTATTGATCGAATAATTCCTTTCGCTCCTTCTCAACTTTCTTCAAATGTAAGCAATTACTTTTCCTGGTCTTTCTGCCCCTTGTTGTGTGCATACTTAGCTTATCTTAGTTCCCACGTATGCCGTAGTTTTCGTGCAACTTCATATGATCTCGAATATTACTTTTGATTTTTCTAGGTGCCAATTTCTCATGGAGTGTGTACAATGTTGTTGGGAGATTGATTTTACATGACCATTTCTCCTTCAATATGCCATGTTTAGGTTGAAGCCTTCTTCCTTATTTCTTCAGCTAGTCTTTCATTGTAGTGCTTAGGGAGGACCTTCAGACTCTTGTAAATCTACGAGCTTATTATATCGTACTCGACAGAATTTTTCGATGTCCTTTTTCACCCATAATTATTTGTTGTTACCTACCTTCACACCCCTATCCTTGTAGGGTTGCTTCTAAACTAATATTTTCACTGTCTTCCCAGTGCCATCCTCTTTTATTTTCGTAAAACTCATACGGTACCTTTAACTCTCCCAATCTTATTTGAATATACCTCAAGTATTACAATGTCATGTCTATGCGACTGAATTCCCCATATTGGCGTTCACTATGTTTATCTTACACGATCTGTTGATTTGTCTGTATCCTATTATCTAGCCATAACTAGGCTCTTCCTGAATCAACTACTAACTACTTGTTGGTCCATTCTCATGTCAATATTCCGCGTAATCTTTCTTGGTTTATTTCCTTTGTCTTAACTTATGTCTCCTACTGGATCCTTATTTTTCAATAACATCTTGGGCAGAAACTCTTACTTCCTCTCCTTGATGTCGTGTTTGCATAATATTCTTGAATCGTAGCATATATGTAGGCTTTGAATAAGTGAAATTTCATCACTTTCTCATTTTTATCGCATTCCTTCTTTACCACTCCATAGTTACTAGAACCACTTAATTCTTACTTAATATCACGTTACTCCATTTCCCCTCTTTAGGGGAGTACTAAGAGTTGGAGCTACGATAATCTACCTATAGATGTTTTACCTCTTCATTTTTGGCATCTTTTCACATCATCGATGACCCTTACTTGCCTTGCGGTGCTCCTTATGTACTAAGGATACTCGCAAGGGAGACAATTACCATAACTGGCGCATACAGACTTTTAAGATTAACTTTGCTCACATTGCTTGCTTTAAGGAACCGTCTTCCTGAATGATCATTCTCTAAATTTCTCATGCATCTTCTTCTGTTGTCCATTCTGTTATTGCCAGAACGAAATCTAAAATTCTCATGATATCGACCACTATCAAATCACTCAGCCCCTAATTCATGTTTAGTTTTTCTTGTTTACCAGCCCATACTGATTTGTATTACTCTAGGGTCTAACTTTTCCATCTGGTAGTCGCGTTGGAGTCACAAACTTATTTCTCTAAATGAGGATATGACTTTATGGCATATACTCTTCTGTTGTCTCAAGGCCTGTCACCTCTCGTCTTTTCTTTCACTTGACTATAGACACTATAATTGTCACGACCCAAATCCATAAGGCCGTGATGGCGCAGGACATCATTGTCAGGCAAGCCAATCATTAATTAATTGAAATAGATTTTCGGTTTTAGCATTTATGAAAAATTATTTCCTTTCACTTTATTACATATTAGCTAAATAAAATATGTTAAGTAAATACAATGTTTTAAATAGTCCTATTTTAACAAATATATCCCAACACATCCCAGAACCCGGTGTCACAAGTACATGAGCAATTTCTAAAAAAATTTACAATTTCTACAAAGCCTGTCTGAAATACAAGTGGACAAAGAAATTTAAAATAATGTAATACAATATGAGGGAGACTCTGTCACCTGCGGATCGCCTCCGGATGATGCAGCTCGCCTAAGTCTCCAATCCTCCACATCGCTATGAAAGTACCTGTGCAATAAAATGCACAACAAGTGTAGCATGAGTACAAAAAGATAACGTGTACTCAGTAAGTCGCCCGCCTAACCTTAGAGAGGTAGTGATGAGAGGTCGAATTAGACACTTGCTAGAGGTAAATTTAGTATATTCAAGTGAGACACTAAGCATGAATTTCATAGACGATTTATTAAAATTAAAGAATAAATAATATCAACTCCTTCCACATTTAACACTTTAAGTCTTCGTCGTTTCAGTTGACAATTTAAATCATAACCTAGGATAAGAAACATCAGACTTATTTCACATTTTTACACATAAATTCTCCTTCCTCATAACTGGCCATTAAAACTTCCTTAGGCCGATAAACATGTATAAATCACAGCAAATACGCAATAAATATCATGCGCAATCAATGTCGAGGGTCGACGGCCCGAACCAACATAAACATAAATTGTGCACTGCCGAGGGTCGACGGCCCGAACCAACATAAACATAAATTGTGCACTGCCGAGGGTCGAACGGCCCGGACCATAGATGCAACTATCTGCTCCGCTCGCGAATCGATCATGCGGCACGGTTATACATAAAATACTAAGGCTATCCTGCTCGCGAATAATACCTGCAACTCAGGTGCTCATATGAATATACACAAATACAGGGTCATCCTGCTCGCGAATCATACATGCGAATCAGGCACCCGAAGTTACACATGTCCACACAATAAGTCCCCATTTTATCATGAAAGTCTATTTCTCAAGAAAGTGGTAAAATTATTTTTAAAGGACATTAAATATAGCTCTTAAATCTTTGTTCTGAAACTCATTTCCCAACTTTAATGATATTTCTGTAATACACCCTATCAGGTACACAATTATCCACGGAGGAATAAATTCTCTTTCTAGATAATTAAGAAAATGAACTCTAGTCTTCTTCAGATATTCAATTACGATTTCGATTATATTAGCAGTTTATTATTACAGGAAGGATTACAGGTACAACACGTATGGAATGCTAGTGGGTCCTAGACTACCCGGGCAAGGAATAATAGTA
The DNA here is from genome assembly GCA_005239525.1 of Nicotiana knightiana. Taxonomy (NCBI): domain Eukaryota; kingdom Viridiplantae; phylum Streptophyta; class Magnoliopsida; order Solanales; family Solanaceae; genus Nicotiana; species Nicotiana knightiana. The sequence continues at coordinate 33,333 of ML408038.1, read as the reverse complement.
GCTACGCACGGACTCCCGTCACCTCGTGCGTACGTAGCCCCCGAAGATAATATCATATACTTAGTTAGTTCACCTAGGGGTACAATTCCCCCTCACAAAGTTAGAAAGGAGACTTACCTCGCTCCGAAATCCATAACCGGCTTCCAAGCCCTTCCGACGACTCCAACGGACGCACAACGCCCCAAAACTATCCAAATAATGGCAAACCAATGAAAATATACTCTAATATTTGCATTAATTCCAAATCATATAATTCCCTAACCCTACTTAGTGAAATGAACAAAATAGCCTCGAGCCCACGTGCCCGAAAATTTGAAATTTCTCGAAGATATATTCTACCCATACCCTTACTAACTCAAATATAAAATTTACTCTACATTTCATGCTCAAATTTGGGGCTAAAAATCCAAGTTACCATTTCTAGGTCTTTCCTATAAAATCTCAATTTTCCTACTAATTTCCATGTCTAATCCATGCATATAATCCTGTTTATAACTTAAAAACATGAAGGAATCTCATACCTATTGATGCTTGATGAAAATCCCCCTTTGAACTCCTCCAAAATCGCCCCAGCCATGAGAAAGAATGTGGAAATGGCCAAAAATCCGTTTTTAAAACACTGCCCAGAAAAACCTCTATGCTATCGCATGAACAGCTCTGCGATCACATAGGCCAACTATGCTGCCCCCAAATTTCCTCTTGTGCGTTCGCATCACATCTCCCGCGTTCACACAGGCCAAGCATTAGATGCCCCAAACGCACCCTTATGCGATCGCACCACAACCCCTGCGGTCGCACAGGGCAATTCCCTGCACCTTAATTATTTTCCTTCTGTGCGATCGCACAACCACCATTGCGATCGCACAAGGCAAAATTCCAGCCCCTCAAATTTCTTTCATTGCGATCGCACACAAGAGACTGCGATCGCATAGCACACCAGATACACCGGAAGACAGCAGCAGCAAAACAGATAAAAATGGTCTGAACCTACCCCGAAACACACCCGAAGTCCCTGGGACCCCGTCCAATCACACGACTCATTCCTAATACCTCATTAGAACTTAGTCGAGCCTTGAAATCGCATCAAACAACGTCGAAACCACGAATAGCACCCAAATCCAAACTGTATAAACTTTGAAATTTCAAACTTCCACATCCCATGCCGAAACCTATCAAATCGCGTCCGATTGACCTCAAATTTTGCACACAAGCCATATTTGACATTACGGACCTGCTCCAACTTCCGGAATTGCATTCCGACCCAGATATCAAAATTTCCACTTCCAGTCGGATTTCTTGAAAACCTTCATATTTTTATCTTTAGCCAAATGACTTCAAATCCTAATTCGGAGGTCGTTTACTAAAAATTCCAATCTTAGTTGATTCTACCAACTTAAGGCTTCTGAAATGAGAATTTTCTTTCCAAATCAACTCTAAACTTCCCGAAATTCAATTCCGACCATGCCTACAAGTCATAATACCTTAAATGGAGCTGCTCACAACTTCAAAACGCATAACGACGCGCTAGAGCTCAAAACGACCGGTCGGGTCGTCACATTCTCCCTCACTTAAGCAAACGTTCGTTCTCGAACGTGCTAAGAACTGCTCTGGAGTTATCTGTAATCACTGTTTAACACCTCGAGCACCTACCTGTGCTACCACAACCCAGTTGAGTAAATTAGCTTGATCAAATCTGAAAATTTCTTTTTTTATCCATATAATAAGCTCAGAACCTAGTTCCAATACCTGAAATTTCTCTGCCATGCTTAGTTCCAATATATAACCACCGTATCAACTACCATACGATATACCAAAACATGACTGCATATTTGCTGAATCAGCACCATGCACCGCATAACTCATCATATGAACACAATGACACTCCCTGAACCTTAATTGCCAAAATTTCACGAATCTGATGCTCCCGATGCACCTCATAACAAATATCCATACATCCTGCTATAATTCTGACGATACCACCACAACAGAGGAGATGTGTAGAAATTCATACCCAACTGCAGAGTTAACAAATCATTGAATACCTCATCTTGACTAGAATCATCATTTCATTATGAACCCGAATAATGGTATTTGTTCTTTAATATACACTTCACATAATCTTATCGCAGTGATCCCTAATCTGATAATCTCGTCTCACCTAGTATGAACTGCTCAGACAACAAATCACCCAAAACATGACCTACAGCCTCACATGATACCACATCGCACCACTAGGCCATAACTCAAACATGATAGGTAAAAAATGACTCAGGAAGGGACTATTCAACTCAAGCAACTAATATGAACTTCTCTCAGAAAATAGGAAGTAAAACATAAGAAAAATAAATATATATTAACCATTCTCATCATCACACTGTTGCGGCGTGCAACCCGATCCAAATAACATACCTGTGGCGGCGTGCCACCCGATCCCATCATAAAACTCACATAAGGAAATATATACGGAGCTGAATTGCTCATTATTACACATTACCGAATATCGGTCACAAGCACGTTAAGTGCATAAATACCATCCTAGGGAGACTGATAAAGACGCATGCTACAAAACTCAAGCACAACTGAGGTGCGATATATATATATACACTCTGGATCTCAAAAGCTATCATGTTCACATAACATCCCTACTACGCGGGACCTCAACACATAGGAAATTATCAAGTTGTTTCACAACTCACACGGCACAATCAATATTACCTGAATTGACGAAGACAGGACAACACCTGATATCCCAACAATCCTCCTTGAGGAGCACCATACTGAAATGAACATGCCTGGCTCATACGGAGCTCATAGTCATATTTAAATCCATCCACAAACTCTGAATCTACCTTGCTCGCACCAAACTAAGCTAATAGCTTTACCTGGGTCCACATTAACCCATTTTCTCTCATAATACGCGAGAACAACCATCATAGCCGGGATAAACACCCCACAATCCACCACTGGCCATACTACGCTGAAGATAACACCAGTTTATTCTGAACTTTCGAATCTCTTTTTCTTGCTCTTCCGAGCTCATGAGTTCCTTATTAACACCGAATCGCAATCCCGATTCTTACTCCCAGTTACATACTACTTACCGCACCTAACATGCCAATATGAGGTAGCGCAAGTATTCCATCTTAACTTCTGAACCACCAATAGGGTGAACACTTCATCATATAGAAACATTTTATTTAACTTAATTCAAGAGTACCATCTCAACACACGAGTGAATTCCCACAATCACCCAACATGCAAATCCTTAAGTAGTAGTATATACCACCATAACCCTTCCGGTATCCGCCTACACCTGACAGGCTATAAGACTTTAATGCTCCCACATGAAATCCATTACGACGGCCGACAAGCCCCGCACACACCGGCATAAACCACATGCATAACTTCATCACACCGGAGGAACTGATCACTGCCGCAAACGTGCCATTACGACCATGACTAATCAATCTATCTTCTTTTAACCATCTTTAAATTCTTCAGGAGTAATAGCAACTTCCTTCAACTCATAGCAATCTCAACCCTCACTCATCCCGAGTGACCTTTATTCACGAGACTATGCTACCTAAATCCCGCAACTTATCTCATACCCTCCTGATAATCTTTCTACAATCCGGAGTTTATTTCTCTCACTCCTCCAATACTATCCTGCATGCTGATACATGTCATAGAACATTCCAACCATCTTTTTTTCTCATAAATTACTCTACAAAAGCTCGATTTCGATCATACTGCTGCCTGAAACCCTTAAACGTCACATTCTTAACTTTTGAACTCACTGGGACCTCTATTGAGAGTCACCCACTCTGACTGGCCCCGAATACAATCAACTCCAACGCTCTACTAGCACATGAACACCCCTTTCAAAGAAACATGTGACTGAGTCACTACCCTGACTACTCACCTATTCCTTAAGCAAAATTCTGAATCTTCCAAAGCCTAATCCTTGACCGACAGGGCCAACTTTTGCATGCATTCATCAAATCCCATGCACAATCACCATTTTACTCCTATCCCTTAGCTGAAATAATTTGCCAACATGCCGACAATCCGCAACCCTATGAGAAGAAGACCCTACAACCCAACAGCAGATGGTGGGACTCCCCTACTTAGCCCGAAGCTACTCCTTGCACCACTCTAGACCCTGCCGAGATCCTTTCTCCTTTGATAACACGATCTTGCTCAACCAGTTTGTCCAATTCTTCCAAATTCTCTTGTTAGCACTCCCTAAGCACTCAATTTTTCTAGCATCATTCACACATTTTGCCTCCTACCGAATAGCCATTAGAACCCCTCACAGAGACCTACCAACTATGCCACTGCTAACCTATTCACAGGAGATAACCCACCTATGGAAATCACCCGCGGACACCTTCCAACGATGCTGAAATGCACGCTCTCTGCGACTTCAATACCTCATCCTATGCACTGCTTTATTTACCAACTTTACTAGTCCGTCCTCTCCTCATGGACATCCACTAAATGCGCGACAATATCTTCAAATTCCAAGCTATGATGTCGCTCCCCCACTTTGCGACTGCTCGACTTCCGCTTTTTAAACCTGGCCTCCTAGAAATGGAGCCACCGCCTAGCCTCACTTCTGGACCATTATCTACCAACCGTATTATTCAATACTTCTTCTCAATACTCTGACCCCACACAACCGAAGAAACCATAGCACCGAAAAACTTAACACATTACATTCGATCAATGACGATGACTTCACATCACAGGTGCATGTCCCACCTCACTTGAAGACACCAAGCCTTACTACTTTATTAAACCCAACCGGACCATTCATAACCCAAATGCCTTTCCTATGCCGGAACAAAAATACCGAAATCACGAAATCACACTCTGAAAAGACCTCCCTTCAAACCATTCATCACCCCCAACATACGGGCAAGCATTCTATCATCATATCAACATCGCGCGATAACCAGTCGCAAGCATCATCACTACCTGAGCATAGCCTTAAGGCTCCCAGAAACACAGCTACTGAGCTGAAACAACATACCATTCTTCTGCAGGGCCATAACAACAGCCCCCAACCAAATACACATGGAAACATCTCGGATTACATCCGTAGAACAATTTCAATTCCTCAAATTCCTGATTCATAGCAAGTGCTTCGCGACGCGTAAGATTGAGTAGGAATAAACTCAGGCATAAGCCTTGTGGGGATCAAATCGCACGATAAGGAATCAAGAAGGGAAGTACTCCTAGCAGCCCTGTAGCCTCTCGAAGATAAGTACAGACATCTCCGTACCGATCTGCAAGACACTACTAGACTGTCTCATGACTCGTGAGACCTAAGGGAACCTAGCGCTCTGATACCATGTTGTCACGCCCCAAAATCTATAAGGTCGTGATGGCACCGGACATCATTGTCAGGCAAGCCAATCATTACTTAATTGAAATAGATTTCCGGTTTTAGCATTTATGAAAAAAACATTTAATTTAACTTTATTAAATATTAGCTAAATAAAATATGTTAAGTAAATATAATAGTTTAAATAGTCCTATTTTACAATTTCTACAAAGCCTTTCTGAAATACAAGTGGACAAAGAAATTTAAAATAATATAATACAGTATGAGGGATACTCTGTCAGCTACTGATCGCCTCTGAATGATGCAGCTCGCCTAAGTCTCCAATCCTCCACATCGCTATGAAAGTACCCGCGCAATAAAAGGCACAGCAAGTGTAGCATGAGTACAAAAAAATAACGTGTACTTAATAAGTCGCACGCCTAACCTCAGAGAGGTAGTGACGAGAGGTCGAATTAGACACTTGCTAGAGATAATTTTAGTATATTCAAGTGACACACTAAGCATGAATGTCATAGATGATTTATTAAAATTCAGGAATAAATAATATCAACTCCTTCCACATTTAACACTTTAAGTCTTCTTCATTTCGGTTGACAGTTTAAATCATAACCCGGGATAAGAAACATCAGACTTATTTCACATTTTTACACATAAATTCTCCTTCCTCATAACTGGCCATTAAACTTCCTTAGGCCAATAAACATGTATAAATCACAGCAAATACGCAATAAATATCATGCGCAATCAATGCCGAGGGTCGACGGACCGAACCAACATAAACATAAATTGTGCACTGCCGAGGGTCGAACAGCCCGAACCATAGATGCATCTATCTGCCCCGCTCGCGAATCGATCATGCGACGCGGTTATACATAAAATACTAAGGTTAGCCTGCTCGCGAATCATACCTGCAACTTAGATGCTCATATGAATATACACAAATACAGGGTCATCCTGGTCGCGAATCATACATGCGACTAAGGCACCCGAAGTTACACATGTCCACACAATAAGTCCCCATTTTATCATGAAAGCCGTTTTCTCAAGAAAGAATGAGGAAATGGACAAAATTCAGTTTTTAAAACACTGCCCAGAAAAAACCTCATGTGCGTTCGCATCACATATCTCGCGTTCGCATAGGCCAAGCTCCAAATGCCCCAAACGCACCCTTGTATGATCGCACCACAACCCCTGCGGTCGCACAGGGGAATTCCCTGCACCTCAATTATTTTCCTTCTGAGCGATCGCACAACCACCACTACGATTGCACAAGGAAAAATTCCAGCCCCTCAAATTTTGTTTATTGCGATCGCACACAAGAGACCGCGATCGCATAGCACACCAGATACACTAGAAGATCGCAGCAGCAAAACAGAGAAAAATGGTCTTAACCCACCCCAAAATACACCCGAGGCCCCCGGGACCCCTTCCAATCACACAACTCAGCCCTAATACCTCATTCGAACTTAGTCGAGCCTTGAAATCGCATCAAACAACATCAAAACCACGAATCGCACCCAAATTCAAACTTTATAAACTTTGAAATTTCAAACTTCCATATCTGACGCCAAAACGTATCAAATCATGTCTGATTGACCATAAATTTTTCATACAAGTCATATTCGACATTACAGACCTTCTCCAACTCATGGAATCGCATTCGGACCCCGATATCAAAATTTCCACTTCCGGTCGGATTTCTCGAAAACCTTCAAATTTTTATCGTTAGCCAAATAACTTCAAAATGACCTCCGGAGATCCGAATTCACTTCTGATCGCATTCCTAATTCCAGAATCACCATACGAAGCTATTCCAAGACTCGAAATCCCAAACGGACATCAAAACTCTGAAATGCACTTCACGCCCAAATTTATAAAATTCTTCTAAAATGCTAACTTCTAAAATATGCACTGAAACGCTACCGGATTATCCAAAACCCGATCTGGACATACACCCAAGTCCAAAATCATCATACGAACCTGCAGGAATCTTTAAATCCTGATTCGGAGGTCGTTTACTCAAAATTCCAACCTTAGATGATTCTACCAACTTAAGGCTTCTGAAATGAGAATGTTCTTTCCAAATCAACTCTAAACTTCCTGAAATTCAATTCTGACCACGCCTACAAGTCATAATACCTGAAATGGAGCTGCTCACGACTTCAAATCGCAGAACAATGCGCTAGAGCTCAAAACGATCGATCGGATCATCATAGTAATACTGTCATGTTTTGATATACCGTTGTCATCTATGTATCATATCTTACTCATAATGCTTCATTAACTCTTTTCTTATTTCCCGCTAATTTATGTCTATCACTTTATTCTGAAAACTTGAAAAAGACATTCTTTTGTTTTTAGCTCTCCTTTGCTCCATCCAGTGGATCTTCGGGTTGCTTAACGTTCTCACTCTACTGGGGACATGAGCCATACTAAGGTAATATTTATCCCTTCCAGGCTTTTGGTGCCTATCTTCTGAATTTCTTTGATCATGCCAGTATTCACATCTAATTCTAATATTCTAGAGTTTCACAAACTGGGTTCCTCACAAAGAGATCTATTAGAACCTTCAGAAACGTCAACTAACACAAATAATCCATTCAACATTTTGGGTTACTCTAACCCAAACCGGATCCTAATATCCCGTCTTTTTTCTTAAACTACACATGTTAGCCCTCCAATAGGGTATAATTGGGTACCTCGTACCCTTCTCATCTTGCTCCTTTTACTTGTTAAAGCTTGTATCTATCTTATGAATCTCTCATTGCCTTTCACCATAAGGGCGGATAGATATTCTTTGCCTTAAGGCTCCGTATCAAGAGGCTTACACATATTAGTACACATATGATCTACTGAAGACCTTACATTTACTCATCATAAGCATCATGCAAAATTGAGTTGCTCTGACTCAACTCTTTAACAGCCACCTGCAATCTCTTACCAACCGTCTTTTTAGATGTAGGCATCGTCGTATTATGAATAAGATATAGTTTAGGAAATTGAGTTCATACAACTGAGTTCTACCACACGATCTAGAGTAAGAAGAAAGAGTGACAGTCCTAAATGCCCTGTAGCCTCGTGCTTTTAAATATGGTGTGCAACACACTCATAAACAAGACTCTACTAGACACGACTTGTAGATAATTCAAGGGCTTGTGGTAAATTGTCTTGCATGCATGGGTGGTGAGGGGGCTTAGGATCAATGTAGGCTAATAATGGCTAAGGATGGTAATTGGGTTGGTATAATCTACCATAAAAGAGCCACCAGACCTTAATGAACGCATGTTGTATGATAAAATGCTCAAGTGAGCTAGAAATTATGATCGATTTCCTAATCTTGGTTCCATTTGTCACCTTACCAAATAGATTGAGATTGCTACGAGTTCCGGATAATTGTAGAGACTAAATAAGCACAATTGAGGTATGTATAGCTAAAACCCCCTTTTCCAAGATATCGGACCCCCATGGTGCCCCTACGATTTGGCGTAAGTTGTGAATCTTGACCGATGTAGTAGATGACATTGTAACGTGCTTGGGTAGTAAAGTATGTGTGTAACTTGCATTCAAGGACTCCCCATCATGCTATGATTGTTAGTTAATAATGTATTGGAGTCATGGAAAATGTGTTAAATTGCCATAGAAAGTGACAGTTCCTACATGCCCATGATTTATGTTGTTCTCATCCGTACTTGATTTTGCACTACATGATTTGCTGACGGAATTGGTAATAATGTGAAATGGGTGGGAAGGAGATTGAATTGTGAGGTGCGGCAAAGCGCCAATCATGAATTAATAACTGTGGCCACTATCATTTACCGAACTGAACATGTGCATGAAATGAGAGATGAGATGATTGATAAAATTCTAATGTCTCGAGTAATACGACCTAGCCGATCAAACCGAGATCGGACACCATGCCGCACACATGGTAGTATTGTGCTATGAAATAAATTGAAATTGAACCAGGAAATTGTATTATGGATACATGTATCCAAGGGAAACGACCTAGACGATCAGGTAGTGATCGGACTCCGTATAAAAGTACAGTGGTAGTGTGGATGATAAGATGGTAATGCTAGCGATGGCCAAGATAAATTATATTGATTTCTCTTGATGTCTTAAGTGATTTCCTATTTGAGTATTGAGGTGTTGCCTATGTTCTCTTGATTTAATTATTAATTTTCCTTGCATTTTATGGATGTATTATATTTTCTAAGAAGATGGGTTTTAAGTTATACATACTAGTACTATTCGATGGTACTAACACCCCTTTTTTTTCCGGGGGCGCTACATCTTTGAATGGATGTAGGTGATCCCTTAGCAGACAATACCAGTTGCAGCTAGCAGCATTTCCTCTCCTCAGTACTTTGGTGAGCCCCTTCTCTTCCAGGGGATGAAGATGTTCTTCTTTTGTTTTTATGCTACATACTAAGGTATAGCAGGGGCCTTGTCGCCGGTGTTTGTCACAATTATCTTTTGTATCTGTAGAAGGCACTGTAGACATTGTGGTGGGCTGAGTAAGGGTTTTGGAGGAAGTCTGTGAATTGTGTTTACGCTTTTGATTTTTGTTTCATCAAATTGTGATATACATGCGCTTTAAACTTTTAAAGATGTATTTAATGAATTGACTTAGCAATGCACTTGAAGTTTTCCCCATTGTCTAATTGATGAAATCATGTTTCCTCTTGATCGTAAGTGAGTCGGGTAGATTGTGTCTAACAAGCTTGCTCGGTCGGGTTCACTCGGTTGAGCGCCGGTCGCGTCCCTCGGATTTGGGGTATGACAGATAAACTCAACCCCATTCTTACAAAACAATCTTTGGGAGCCGTTTCGAAGGTTCAAACTTATATTTTAAAGAGAGGAAGGTGGTCTAGAGTGAGAAAAAGAAATTCTAAGTCATTGTTCATCAATCTTTGCTCAAACCTTGAAGATTTCTCTAGGGTAACTCAAAATGTCTTCAACCAAAAGGTAAGATTCTACTCATCAGCCTTCAATTTCGAGATTTAACTGAAAATAAGCAATAAGCCAAGCAATTCTTGGGTATGAGAATTGTTCATTATGCATGCATGTACTATCTAGGTTGTGGGAAGACTGTTGAGCTCAATTAGGTAGATTTTGGGTAATGAAATAGAGGAATCCACGATAGGACGACCTTGAGATCATGATGGCCACCTAGTGTTTGATAAAATGGTCAAATGAGCTAGAGTTTTTGTTCTAGCTCATGTACTTCCTAACTTTTGTTCAATGTTTCTATGTCTCTAAATAGACCAAAGTTGCTAGGATTTTGGAACTGTGTAGTGAATTAAGGAAAGCTCAAAGTGAGGTATGTCGGATAAACTTCTCTTTTAGAATTTAACCCCACAATGACCTTGTAAGTCCCGTGCTGCTCATTATAAATTGATTAATCCGAATGATCCTTGTATCAAAATAAATATCCGTTAAGGTTCTTGATGTGTTGAGTTACTATTTGAGAATGTGGTTTAAGTATGGGTTGTGTGTTAATATGTTATGATTTAAAAATGTGATTCTAATGAAAGTTATCATGTCAAATTGTGTAAGAAATCACACGTGCCTAAGACGCTAAATTGCTCAAATGTGTGTTTGAAGTCGTAATATGAAAAGTCTTGTTGTTAATTATCGATGATGATATATGAAAGTGAAAGAAGAGAGCATTAAATATGATATGCGGCCCCGTGCCAAGAATGATATTGCATTACATCTAATGGTGCCAATGGAATGAACGACATGTAAAAGAATATGAAATGTGTGGTAAATCCTTTTATTAATAAATTCTTTGGGAGTATCATTTAGTCACCGAGTAAGGGTAGGTCAAAATAACCTACCCCTAAAACTACATGTGTCGGTGTAGGAGTTACTGAGGGTAAATCCCTGTGTTGATGTGACGAGATTGTTTCCCCTTATATGGGATGATATTAATGTGTTGAGATGTTTCCCCTTGAACAGGATGAGATTATTGCTAGCGTGATGTGATGTGATGTCGACCCACACGGCATTATGTTGATGTCAAGAAATTGTTTCCCCTTATATGAGAGGATATTGATGTGTTGAGATGTTTCCCCTTGAATGTGATGAGATTATTGCTAGCATAATGTGATGTGATGTCGACCCACACAGCATTGTGGTGAGACGGCTTAGCCAGTCGGGCTGAAATCGGACGCCATGCCGTGCACATAGTGGTATTGTGAGTTGATGTCTCAGTGTGAGAAGGCTTAGCCGATCGGGCAGAGATCGGACTCAGAGCTAAAAACACGATGGTGTATCGATGCTAAATATCTCCCAACTTAAAAGGATTGAAACTTACTTGAAATCAATTTTCTCTTAATGCATCACCATGAAACCGTTAAGTCTCTTAATGACTTCATGTTTCTTTCTCTGTTTATTGTTATTCGTTCTATTAAGAAGGCTTTTAGTTTTATATACTAGTACTAACCCATATGTACTAACTTCCCTTTTGTCGGGGCGATGCATATTTCATGGATGTTGGTGGTTCTATATTAGGTGGTTTTGATTCGGGACAGCGGCACACCCTCTTTTCAGCTGACTTAGTGAGCCCCACTGAACTTCAGGGTCATGTATCTCTTGTCCTTTGTACATAGAAATTTTGAGGTATAGTCGGGGGCACAGTCTTAGCAGTCTTTTGGTTCTGTTAGAGGATCCGTAGACGTAGTGTGGGTTGCATCTTGTTTTAGGAAGGTCGAACTAAAATTGTTGTAATTGTATCATCTGTTCCACCTTAACTACGGATGTCAAGTGTATTGTTTGGAGACTTGATAATGACATCTCTAAAAGAAATGAACTTGTGTTATTCGCATGACCTTTTATTGTCTAATTAATAAAAATGTATTCTTCTCTATATTCATGGGTGAGTTGGGTAGACGGCATTGTGCAGGCTTGCTCGACCGGGGTAACCTTATTGAGCGTCGATCACCCTCCCCAAGGTCGTGGCGTGATAAGCTTGGTATCAGAGCCTAAGGTTCTAAAGTGTCCTAGGATGTCTCGAAGCCATGTCTAGCAGAGTCCTTCTTATCGGTGTGTTGTCGACCACATCTATAATTATGAGGCTACTTGGGTATTTTGGAATAATACCCTTCATTGATGTTCTATATCGTGCGATAGAGCTGATTGTAAGGTTGTTCCTCCTCTAACTCGTGCATTGCTCTAATTTTCACTGCATGGCGCCTAGGAAGAAAGAAAGAACTGGCTAAGGAGCCAGTGCCAACCCATGAGTGGCAGTTGATTCTTTACTTGATGATGCGGGTGAGCCCCCGAGGAGTGAGAATATTCCCCCGAATACTACTCTACCTAATTGCACTACTCCTAATCAGACTGCACTTGTCCCTACACCTACTGACAGTGCAACGATCCCTCCAATTGATATCCCAGTTCCACCTCTAGCCCAGATTCCAGTCATATTGTATCTTATGGGGATCTTAGGGAACAATACAGATGTTGGCTCAGATAGTGGCTTCCCAGGCCCATACATCAAATGTTGCACCCACTTCTCCTAGTAAACCAGGGGATTCCGCTAGTTACAGGGTGAATAGATTTCTCCAGTTGGATCCTCCAGTGTTCATAGGTACTGATCTTGAAGAGGAATCCCAAGATTTTATTGACGAGATGCACAAGACCCTCCGAGTTATGCGTGCTACTAAGACGGAAGGAGTGGATTTGGCCTCCTACCGCCTGAAGGGGGTGGCATATTCTTGGTTTGAGATGTGGGAGGACTCCCGTGAGGAGGGGGAGCCCTCTAGCGTGGTGGAGTGAGTCTGCCGATGCTTTCATTGATTATTCCTTGCCTTCCGAGACTAAGGCAGCTTGTGCCGCTGAGTTTGAGAGCCTGAATCAAAGTAGCATGAGTGTATGGGACAATCATATGAGATTCGTTCGCCTGTCCAAATATTCCATCTACATGTTGCCGACTTGGAAGCTAGAATGCAATGGTTTGTGCAGGGCCTTATCCCCTTGGTTATTAATAAGGCCTCTACAGCTTCCTTGAATTTTGACATGAACTCTGGTAAGATGGTGGCATTTACTCAAGACATAGAGACCCACAAATTGAAGATCAAAATGGTGCATGAGGGAAGAAACAAGGCTCGATCTGTGGGCAACTTTGGTGGTTCTTATGGTAGCGATGGTGGTAGGTCAGCATTCCGGGGAGGGTCGTCAAGGCCATCCCTATGCTTTGATCAGTCTTCAGTTAGTGCAAAGCCATCGGGGTCCATTAAACAGCAGTGGAGCCATTTTAGGCCCAGCCAGGGCAACATGGGATCCTACCAGCAGGGTCCGTCTAGTGGGAGATTTTAGCAGCAGCGGAGACCCCCATGCCCTAAGTGTAGGAATATGCACGTTGAGGCCTGCTTCATGGACTAGCCCATATGCTATGGGTGTGGCATAAGGGGTCACATTTAGAGGCATTGTTATTCATCCTACTAGATCAAAGGTAGGGGTGTATCACAGCCACCCAGTTCTGCACCTACTATATCCACAGCACCTCCTCTGGCTCGAGGCATGCCATCACCCGCAGGGCATGGTGCAGCGAGGGCTGGTGCGCAGTACTCGAGATGACCTAGTCGTTTATATTCTATGAAGGGTCGCATGAGTTAAGAGGCTTCTCTAGATGTCGTCGTATGTATGTTTAACCAAAGAATTGGATTCTTTGCCCAAAGCTATTTTAAGAAGAACACGGGTTTCTAATAACAAGAATAAGCTAATAATTGTAAGTAAACCCATAAATGGAAAGTAGTAAGATGCACAAAAAGTAAGTGTATTGCAATAGTCATTCGAATGTCCCCCTTTAAAGGTTATATTTTACTCCCTTATATAGGGAATCTCCTAATGTAGCGTCTACCATTTTCAGTGATTGAGCATTAATGACTAATTATGACATTAATTTAACATTACAATGATCAACAGTAATTGTTACGTGAATGTTGTGTAATGTGTGGATCACTAATTTGAAGATCTATGAATCTACCCTTTATTCTGCCCGCATATATTTTGACCATGTCTCTTCATCTTCTCAATCAGGTTGAGACTTCCGTAGCTAATTAACCCTTGGGTGTGATTTGTCGTGCCTCTTTTCCTCATACCTTTTCATAGAGTCCCGTCCAGCTGTCGTATCTTCATTTCTCCACGTAGACTGCTGAGTCATCAAGATTTATTACACATGTAAAGCTCTTTTTTACCAATACACATAGTCCCCCCACTTACCATATATTTATCAATTTAATATTTGGTAAGTTGATACTCATTCATGGCGGGAATATTTTTCCGCTGCTTCACTCGAATCATTGCATCTTTTTCTATACGTAAGTGTCGCTTGTCACTTCCATTTAATGCTTATGCCACTGGCATTCCCGGGTTGGTTCTGCAATTGTTCGGCGTCTTTTAGGGCTTTCTTGCGGTTGCATCAGTCACGAAGTGACATCTTCAATTATGGCTTTCACATAATTGTTTTTTCCATTTTTTGGCGGTTGTCTTCGAGTATAAATACCCCTTTTTCTTCTCTTTCACGAAAAACTTCTGACTTTCAAACTTTATTTGTAAAGAACTTTTTCCTTGCCTTTGTAGATATGTCTTCTTCAAACCAATCTAAGAGAGTCATAAACGTTGATGAGTTGACTCCCTCTTCTGCTCCAACAAGGAGTAGGGGATGCGGCAGGTTGAGGAGTTTAGGTTCTACTCCTTCAAGGGGTTCTTCCTCTTCTCAAATTACTTCTCCTCCCTCTTCTAGGTCTTTAACTTCTTTGAGGGCTAGGGCTTCTCTATCTTCGTCCAAAGGTAGATAATGTCACGAACCTTTGCACGACGAGGGTCGATGAAATAGTACCTGCGGAGTTCACCTTTGCTAGGGATAGTCAGGCCCTTAGAGATCAGGTTTCTTCATTGTCGTCTCTTGATAGTGTTGACAAGTACCCTACCTAACTCACTGAAGGTTTAATTCCTCTTATACGTAGGGACTGTTATTGGAGTTCCAATTTTTCTGTAATCGGTCCAAACAGTAATCAAAGAATAACGTCTTACAAGATGGGGCATTCTTTTTTTTATACCTATCCCTTTACATTAGGGTTCAAGCCTCCCATCGACCCAGTAATCATCGAGTTCTGTCGATTTTTCAAAATTTGCTTGGGACCAGTCGGTCCTCTTGTATGGCGAGTCATTGCATGTCATAGATATTTGGCTAATTTAGCTTCGATCCCCATTACCTTTCATCATCTTATTCACCTCTATTCCCCAATGTTATTCCGTCAGGGAAATTTTACCCTAGCTGCTAGGAGTAAAAGGATGTTAGTGACTTCTGAAGATGATAAGGATTGAGGTTGATTTATTTGGTATGTTGTTGTTCCTACTATTGGTTTAGTAGGTGAAGAGAATTTTCCCTTCCCTGAGAAGTGGAATTTTGCACGTGAGTACATTTTTGCTCACATTCCTTGCTTTTTTCTTTAAATATTTTATCAATATTGCAGTTGTTTCTTCTTTTTGCAGCAATCATGGGAACCGTCGAGAATGTCTCCAGTTTCAGAGATTGGGTAGAAAAGCTTTTGTTAATCACTCCGTTAGAAGAACGTTCATGGAAGTACCTCTATGAGAGGTTCGGTTGGAGAGTTAAGACTCATGGCAAGTGAAGTTTTTGTTTGGACTTGTTTATTCATTTGAGCATTATTTAACCCTTTCTTTTTGGCAGGGTTTCCTGCTCGTAGAGTTTCTGCATCCGTGTTTGTTCCCATGTTATCCTTGGCTCAGGCCCAGGAGATCATTTCAGGCTCTTCTTCATCAAAGAGAAAAGTAGGTTGGTCAAGAACCTCGAGAGAAGAGGAAGAAGAGGAGGGTACTTTGGTCCATAGGTCACACAGAAGAAAGGTGGTCTCAGACGACGAGTCTACACCTGTCATTGTGCCTTCCGTGCTTGAAGTTGGACTTCCTACCTCCGAGGGTGCTACTCCCTCTCCCGTGCATGAATCTGTTGGCCAATTTTTTCATGAAGGCTTTGGTTCTGTTGCTGATGAAGCTCTCTTGGCTGTTTTCTCTCCTTCTCTTACAGAACTCCCTTCAACTATTCCAGTTATTTCTCCTGCACCTGTGGTTATCCCTACTTCTGTCGTTGCTCCCTATCCCATGGTTTTTTCGACCCCTCGTACTTCCTCGCTCGTGGCTCCTGCATCTCTACCTGCTTATGTGCCTTCTGCTACAGAAGTAGGGTCTTCCAGCGGAGAGATGAGGCAAGTGATGATAGAAGTTCTAGCAGAGGGTAGTCTCTTTAAAAAGTCTGGCCAGCCTGATGTGTGGTTGAAACCGTTGATAGGCCCGACAGAGAGAACTAAGTTGGACAGCCACAATTCCCTTACATGGGCTAATGAAATCGTGCATACTTCTTTAAAGGTAAAATGCATTTTCTTGTGTTCATTCTTGTACATGTATTTACCATATCTAATTGGCTTTCTTTTGCAGATCAATCTTATTGGCACGGAGCTTATGAAAAGGATTTCTCATACGGAGCAGGAAGTAAAGGAGTGGCATACTGAAGCAGGTAAGTAGAAGGAACAGTATGAAAGCTTAAGGCTCGACATGGAGGCTGTAGAAGAAGAAAAATGTAACTTGGAGCAGCAGGTGAGGGTCATGACGGGAGAGTTGGCTGTGGAGAAGGCATCCTCTGATCAGGAAAACAAGGATAAGAGTGTCCTAGAGTCCTCATTCGCGGAGCAGCTGTCTCGTGCCTCTGAAGAGGTCAGGAGTTTGAAGGCCTTACTAGACCAAAAGGAGCAGTATTCGGGCGAACTAGTGCAATCTCTTACTCATACCCAGGAGGATCTTCGCAACTCTTTGGAGAAAGTTCAATTCCTGGAAAGGTCTTTTGCTCCTTTAAGGGCCTCTAATGATGCTGCTGTAACTGAGAATGATGAAATAAGAGCTGAAGTGATGCTATGGGAGAAGGATCAGGAAGCTCTTCAAGACAGGAAAGCTGCCGATGTTAGTTGGGCGTATATGAACTCTCGCCTCAACACATTGAATGAAATGAGCCGAGAGAATTTTGACCTTAATGCTGAAATTGCAAAAATCAAGGAGTCCATTGAGACGGCTCAACAAGATCAGAATCTCTCTTCACCTGAAGGTGAGGCTCTTGCTGCTCAAGTCTCTTCGTCCCAAGCCGCTCCTACTTCTTCTGCTAGTGAAGTCAACCCCCCTCTTGATGAAGTTTAAAAAGTTGGTTCCTCCCGTTTTTTTTTCTTTGTCTCAATTGGTGGTTACCCCCAGTCCCATCGGGTGTAAATTTGGATCTCTTTAATGTCCCCAAATGACAACTTAGGAGCACCTCAATGTATAAAAAAATCTATACGGCTAAGTATAAGTTAATACTTAGTTTTTACTTAGCCGTTTAATATATTAATGTAAGTATGACTTTTGTTTTCCGTTGAGTTCTTGTTTCACTCTTTATTTCTTTTGCATGCTTTATTTTTTGAGTTTTTAGTTTTACCTCTGAATTTTGCATATAGAATGCATTAAATTACTCTTACCTTTTCGTAATAGGCACAGTGTCATATTAAATGTGTGCCTTTTTGTACTAGGCATAGTTTATGAAAGAGGGCCCTTTTTTTATCGACACTTAATGAAGAGGACGTCTCAACTTCATAAAGGTGTAATAATGCATAGAGTGACAGGAATTTTTCACATGTTTAAGAATGTTTCAGAGGAAATTTTTTTTTTGTTGGAACTTTCACAATATTTTACGTGTGTTTGATTATCGTCTAAACTTATGTTGCAACTGTTTTCTTTTAACAGATATGATATACATTTGTATTTCATAACTGTTTTTTGTATGTAACAATTTTTTCGAGTTAATACAAGAGAGCAACTATTTTTCGTTCGTAAAAGTTTTTATTCAAGTTGGGGTTTTCACCCGTAACTGTTTTTGTTTTATAACAGTTTTCAATAAGCATGAAGAAATTGCTCTTACATCCGTAACTGTTTTATTTGATAACATTTATATGAGTACAAAGATTTCGTAACTGTTTTTAGTTATAACAGTCTGACCTTTTGAATAAATACAAAGATGCGCATTTCTTCCTCGCAGCTAACATTTTGCCTTTTATCCTGAACATATTCGAAGGTTTTTTGGATTAGGGTTTGTGTTTGAGTCTTTGGCTCTTTCGATTTTGCTCGTATCACTTGACTTGTTGGGTAGATGGATCTTCAGGCTTCGAGCTTTGAATTTTTTGATAGTCTTTTTTTTTCTTCGTCTTTGCCTTCAATACTGTATAGTCCCCCAAGTGTTTGAGCTTTGAAGAATGAAATCTCGAGCACTTGACTATTCCTCCCTTGTGATCCTTTTCCTGAAAAGGAAAAACATACGGGACTCGAAGGTGTATAGCTTTTAGATGATGACTGCTTAACCCTTTAAAACGTCAATCAGAAAGTGTAACCCTAGACCGGGAATTTAGTTACTTCCTCACGTCTTTGCAGGTCTAATATCATCATCTGGTGATGGGTTAGCTTTATGCCTATCATCTAAAAGGTTAGTAAAATTTTAAATGTTAAAAATAAAATCGAATATGTGATACCTGACCCGGGGTATCAACTTCTTTTCCTTAGAAGTAGTACTTCTTCAAGTTGATGGCCTTCCAACTTGTAGGTAGGATTCTGTCGTCCATAGCTTCCAGCTCGTCGGCGCCTTTCCCAGCTATGCCTTGGACTTTGTAGGGTCCTTCCCAATTTCGACTTAGCTTTTCTGTGCCTACTTCTTTCGTTGGTCGAAAGACTTTTTTGAGGATGAAGTCCCCAATCTTGAAGTACCTGAGAGGATGTTTACAGTTGTAATAACGCTCTATGATTTGTTTTTGAACTGCCATCCGTACTAGTGCTGCTTCTCTCCGTGGTTTGAGCAGGTCCAGATTGGTCCTCAATTCGTCGTCGTTTGCTTCCTCTGTGACTGTTATAAACCTTATGCTTGGTTCGCCAATCTCCACATGTATTAAGGCTTCTGAGCCATAGACAAGTGCGAACGGTGTTTCTCCCGTGGCTATTTTTGAAGTTGTTATATATGGCCATAGTACCGCTGGTAACTCATCAGGCCAGTTTCCTTTGGCTCTATCTAGCCGTTTATTTATATTGTTGATGATGAAATTATTCTTTGACTCAGCCTGAGCATTAGCCACGGGATGGTATGGCGTTGAAGTGATCCGTTTAGTTTGCCAGCTTTTGAAGAATTCTGTGATTTGCGAGACTATGAATTGTGGGCCATTATCACACACGATCTCCTTGGTATCCCAAAGCAGAATATTATGTTTTTCCATAAGAAACTTTTAACTTCCTTTTCTCGCACATATTTGAACGCTTCTGCCTCTACCCATTTTGCAAAATAGTCGGTTAGCACGAGCAAAAACTGTACCTGTCCTTTAGCTCAGGGAAGAGGTCCCACTATGTCCATACCCCATTTCATGAAGGGCCATGGGGATATTATTGGATGCAATAATTCCGCTGGTCGATGCATGTTATTGGAAAACCTTTGGCACCTGTCGCATTTGGATACGAAGTTCTCGGCCTCTTCTTCCATCTTAGGCCCATAGTATCCAGCTCTGATTAGGGTTTTCACTAAGGATCTCGCCCCTGAGTGATTTCCACAGTGTCCTTCGTGGACTTCTTTCATCACAAACTCTGTTTGGTTAGGTCTGAGGCATTTTGCTAGGGGCCCTCTGAACATCTTGCAATATAATGAGTCGTGAATAAGGCAGTATCATGCAGCTTTGCGGCGAAGTGCTTGAGCGGTTTTCTTGTCTTCAGGTACGGTGCCATTCTGCAAAAAAATTAGGATTTCGTTTCTCCAATCCCAGGTTAAATTGTTGAAATTTACCTCATTTCTACCCTGGTCGATCGCTGAATGGAATAGATGAATGACAATTTCATTGTCTGTGTTTGTTAACTCCGCGACTGCTGTGAGGTTAGCTAATACATCTGCTTCTGCATTTTCCTCTATGGGCATTTGTACTACCTTCCATGTTTTCAATTGTCTCACCAGCTCTCGTGCCTTTTCCAGATATTGTTGCATCTAAATTTCTCGAGCGATGTAAGTTCCCTACATCTGATTTACTACCAGTTGGGAGTCGCTTTTGATTACGATTTGCTCGATTGAAAGCTCTCGTGCGAGTTCTAATCCTGCAATAACATCTCTATACTCTGCTTCATTGTTAGTTATAGGATAACATTTGATGGCATGTCGTGTCTTTTTGCCCGTGGGTGATATTAAGACTATGCCTAAGCCGACACCTTTTATAGTGGAAGATCTATAAGTAAATAGGGTCCATAGACCCGTATTAGCACCGTTGAAGAGTTGTAACTCTTTTTCCACTTCAGGGACAATGATATTACTAAAGTCAACGACAAAATCAGCTAAGATCTGAGACTTGATTGCAGCCCTAGGCTGATATATTATTTCATGCTCACTTAATTCCATGGCCTACTTGGCTAATCTTCCTGATATTTCTTGTTTATGAAATATGTTTCTTAATGGATACGAGGTCACAAATGTGATTGGATGACATTGAAAGTATGGCCTTAATTTTCTAGATGCCATGATTAGAGCTAAGGCTAACTTTTCTAGATGTGGATATCTAGTTTCAGCATCTAGTAATGTCTTGCTTACATAATAAATAGGAGATTGTTTACCTTTATTCTCCCTTACCAATACTGCACTTACAGCAATTTCCGAGACGACAAGGTAGACGTATAGCCTCTCCCCCTCCCTTGGCTTTGACAGCAACAGAGGTTTTGAAAGATAAGCTTTTAGGTCTTGGAGATCCTGTTGACATTCTTCAGTCCATTCGCTTTTTGAGAACTGCAAAGAATTTAAAACTTTTCTCGGAAGATTTGGAAACAAATATTCCTAAGGCTGCAATTCTTCTCGTTAGTCTTTGAACTTCTTTTTTGTTTATAAGTACATCAGGTATTTCTTCTATAGCTTTAATTTGATCAGGATTTACCTCTATTCCCCTGTTTGATACAAGGAAACCCAAGAATTTACCTGATGTTATGCCAAAAGCGCATTTTTCTAGATTGAGCTTCATATTATACCTCTCATATCAAACCAACCTTCAAGATTTTCTATACCTCTTCGTTAATCACTTGGTTCTTGAATGGTCCTTGCTTTTTTTTCTTCTCTTCAACCGGGGCTCAGCCTCGTGCCTATATACACTTTCTGTTCAGGTTTTTGTTCAAACAATGGAACAGCTTCGAGCTCTTCCATATTTGTTTTGATGTGCTCTTCTTCCTCCGGTTCATGAATGAAGTCTGGTCTGGAGTCTACATCCGTGTGTTCGAATGCATCATCTGTGGTGACTTGATTCACTTTCTCGTGAGTACTTTCTTTCGTACTTGTTTCAGCAGTAATACCTTCACCTTTGGGCAGTAATTTCTTCCATGCCTGTTTGGGCGGTGTCACCTGCTTGGAATATTTCCTTATCCTTTGATTCTTCCACCTCTACTTTTTTGTTGTAGTGTACCACGGAATTTATATTTCTTGCGGTTTGCTGATCGCCTCTAATTTGCTGAATCCCTCATTCAGATGGGAATTTAATTACCTGATGCAAGGTGGAGGCCATTGCTTTCATGTCGTGGATCCATGGACTTCCCATTATTACGTTATAAGCCATGTCACTATCGATGACTTGGAACCTGGTATTTTTTATTACTCCCTCAGCATAAGTGCTAAGTTCAATTTCCCCTTTTGTTATAACCGTAGAGTTATCAAACCCTGATATGGCTTGTGCCTTTGGGATTACTTGATTCCCCAATAGCATTTCTTCCACGACTCTTAGCAAAATGATATTGACTGAACTACCTGGATCAATCAACACTCTTTTTACGTTAGTGTCATGAATAAGTAAGGATATTACCAGAGCATCGTTGTGAGGAAGTATTAATCCGCCGATATCTGCATCATCGAAGGTTATATCGTCTACTTCCAGATTTTCACGAACCTGCTTTCCGTGTGTAATTATGAAGTTCGTGGTTGTTTTGCATACCACTCCATTCACCTCAGTGTATCACGTTGACGGTTCGTTTTGGAGATGGAGGTTTTGAGGGCTCCTGCCTGTTATTCATGTAAGCCTGTTTACCTTTTTCACTAAACAATTCTGTCAAATAGCCCTGTTTCTATAATTGTTCTACCTCGCCTTGCAAAAATCTGGAATCTGTAGTTCTATGTCCATGATCATTATGGAATTCACACCAGAGATCTGGGTTCCTCTTATTCGGGTTCGACCTCATCTCTTTGGGCCATCGAACCTTATCACCCATATTTCTTAATACTGAAATTAGTTCGGAGGTACTTACATTGAAGGTGTGATCCCCAATTCGTGCACTACCTCTAGGTCGTTAATCTCGATCCCTTCTGGATCTAGATGACGACGAGCCTGCATCTTTGCTTGGTGGTCCATAATTTGACCTGGTGTTTTCGAACCTAGGACTAGTTTCACGTCCCGATAGTCCCAAGTAAGGATTGTACCTGTTTTTACCTGATCTCCTGTCTGATTCTGAATGTCTGGATCTGGTATAATCTTCATCTTTCGAATAAGCAATGGTATCTTCTTCTATTCGAAGTTTAGTAGTGTACCTGTTATAAAAATTGTTCCACGTTGTAGCTGGGAATTCTCTCAATCTTTCCTTGAGTCTCCTCGTGGCTTCTGAGCTTTTGTCATTTAGATTACTTGAGAATGCCATGGCTGCCCAATTATGAGGCACCCTTGGTAGGTGCATTCTTTCTCGTTGAAACATGTCTACAAATTCACGAAGTAGTGCCGTTTCTCCTTTATTTATTTTAAAGATGTCCTCCATCCTTTTCTTGACTTTTTGCACACCGGAGTGTGCCTTCATGAAAGAATCTGCAAGCTCAGCAAAAGAATCAATAGTGTTTTCAGGGAGAAGAGAATACCGAGTCNCCTTGTTTTATTTTAAAGATGTCCTCCATCCTTTTCTCGACTTTTTGCGCACCGGAGTGTGCCTTTATGAAAGAATCTGCAAGCTCAGCAAAAGAATCAATAGAGTTTTCAGGGAGAAGAGAATACCAGGTTAGCGCCCCTTTGGTAAGTGTTTCTCCAAACTTTTTAACTAGGACCGACTCAATTTCTTGTTTTGTTAAGTCATTTCCCTTCACTCCGGTGGTAAAAGCAGTCACATGGTCACGTGGGTCGGTTGGCTCGTCATACTTAGGTACATCAGGCATTTTAAACTTCTTTAGAATAGGTACGGGTGTTGCGCTTGGTTTCCAAGGTTGTTGAGAATATCTATCAACGTCAATGCCTTTGATAACAGGTGGTACTCCAGGAATTTGTTCGATTCGATCATTTTGTTCCTTCACCTATTTCTGCAAAGTTAGTAATAAAGTCTGTAATTCAGAGTTATTAGACATACCTGGTCTCGCTTCGAGAGATTCATTAGGAGTATCTCCCCTTCCTGAGTTTGCCAACCCAGATTGAGGATTTTCCATGGTGATGGTATTATTGGGGGTAGTATCAGTGGTGCAGGTGACGCTGTTGGTAATCCCCTCGCAAATTCTTGCAAAGCCTAGCTCACATACTCTGCAATCATTTGCTTAACCCGATCTTGTTCTACCGTTTGATCATTATTATCGTTGTTGTTATTGGATCTTTCTGGGGATTGTTCCCTTTAACCACGTGGGGGTTTCTGAAGGTGATGGAACTGGGGTTCCATTCCTTTGTTGGTTGTTGTCGTTGGAGTTTGACATAGTTCAGAGGATATCGCTTGAAAAGCAAACAAAGATTATCAGATTCCCGGTAACGGAACCAATTTGTTTAACCAAAGAATTGGATTCTTTTCCCAAAGCTATTTTAAGAAGAACACGGGTTTCTGATAACCAAAGAATAAGCTAATAATTGTAAGTAAACTCGTAAATGGAAAGTAGTAAGATGCACAAAAAGTAAGTGTATTGAAATAGTCATTAGAATGTCCCCCTTTACAGGTTATATTTTACTCCCTTATATAGGGAATCTCCTAATGTAACGTCTACCATTTTCAGTGATTGACCATTAATGACTAATTATTACATTAATGTAACGTTACAATGATCAACTGTAACTGTTGTGTGAATGTTGTGTAACGTGTGGATCACTAATTTGAAGATCTCTGAATCTGCCCTTTATTCTGCCCAGATACATTTTGACCGTGTCTCTTCATCTTCTCAATCAGGTTGAGACTTCCGTAGCTAATTAACCCGTGGGTATGATTTGTCGTGCCTCTTTGCCTTATACCTCTTCATAGAGTCCCGTCCAGCTGTCGTATCTTCATTGCTCAATGTAGACTGTTGATTCAGCAAGATTTATTACACGTGTGAAGCTCTTTTTTACCAATACAATGTATATTGATTATCCAATCTCATGATGTGTATGCTCTTATTGATCCCGGTTCCACCTTGTCCTATGGCACTCCCTATTTTTCTATGGAATTTGTGATAGAACCGAAGCAGCTTCATGAGTCGTTCTCCGTATCTACTTTGGTTGGGGAGTCTATTATGGCCGCGCAAGTTTATAGGGATTGTGTTGTAACGGTGCGTGGTCGGGACGCCATGTCCGATCTCATTGAATTGGGAATGGTTGACTTTGATGTAATTATGGGGATGGACTGGATTTATTCATGTTTTACTAAGCATGATTGCCGAACTAGGACCGTTAGGTTCAAATTTCCAAATGAGCCAGTTATTGAATATAAGGGGGATGATGTGGTGCCAAAGGACCAAGATGATCAACAAGGGGTGTATTTACCATTGATCTGGGTTACGGACGCCGACGTTGAGGCACCTACACTTGAGTCTGTACCAGTTGTGAATGAATTTCCAGAGGTTTTTCCGGATGAACTCCCTGGGTCCCCGACAGACAGGGATATTGATTTTTGGATTGATGTGATGCCAGTCACATAGCCTATATCTATTCCACCTTACAGAATGGCACTAGTAGAGTTGAGGGAGCTGAGGGAACAATTAAAGGATTTTTTAAAGAAGGTTTTCATCCGGCCGAGTGTGTCACCTTGGGGCGCACTGGTCCTTTTTGTAAGGAAGAAAGATGGGTCGCTGAGAATCTGTATTGACTATCGGCAACTCAACAAGGTCACAGTCACGAATAAGTACCTTTTGCCAAGAACAGATGACTTGTTTGATCAATTGCAGGGTGCTAAGTATTTCTCCAAAATTGATTTGAGATCCGGGTACTATCAATATAAGAACAGGGAGCAGGAAATTTCGAACACAACTTTCAGAACCCGGTATGGGCATTTTGAATTTCTGGTAAAGTCTTTTAGGCTGAAAAATTCCCCAGCAGCTTTCATGGATTTTATGGACTGAGTTTTCAAGCCGTCCATCGACTCTTTTGTGATAGTGTTTATTGACGATATATTTGTATATTCACAAAGTCGAGAGGACCATGTTGATCACCTTAGGGTAGATCTACAGACTCTACATCAGCACCAATTGTATGTGAAGTTTTCAAAATATGAATTTTAGCTTGAATCTATCACATTCTTGGGTCACGTCATCTCCACAGAAGAAATTAAGGTTGATCCTCAGAAGATTGCAGCTGTGAAGAGTTGGCCTAGACCTACAACTCCAACTGAAATTCGCAGTTTCTTAGGCTTAGTCGGGTATTACAGGAAATTTATGGATGGGTTCTCCACTCTTGCCTCTCAGTTGACTAAGTTGACGCAAAAGATAGCTAAGTTACACTGGTCATATGATTGTGAAAGGAACTTCCAAGAGTTAAAACCAAGATTAACTACAGCACCGGTGTTGACCCAACCAGAGGGTACAGATGGGTTTGTGGTATATTGTGATGCTTCAAGAATCGGACTTGGGTGTGTATTAATGCAAAATGGCAAGGTGATATCTTCTTCTTCAAGGCAAATCAAGAATCATGAAAAGAATTATCCAACATATGACTTAGAGCTTGCGGTGGAGGTATTTGCGTTGAAGATTCGGCGTCATTATCTGTATGGGATCCATGTGTATATATTAACGGACAATAAGATCCTTCAATACATTTTCAAGCTGAAGGGATTAAATCTTAGGCAAAGAAGATGGCTTGAGTTACTCAAGGATTACGACATCGATATTCGGTATCATCCAGGGAAGGATAATGTTGTACCGGATGCTCTTAGCCAGAAATCTATAGGAAGCTTGGCTCACTTGGAGTCATATCAAAGGCCTTTGGAAAACAAGTTTCATCGGTTGACTAGTTTGGGGGTTCGTCTTGCGGATTCTAGTGAAGGAGGAGTGAATGTGCAAAATAAGGCAGAATCATCGTTTGTTGTGGAAGTCAAGGAAAAGCAATATGACGACCCATTGTTGGTAAAATAGAAGGAGGGGATTCATAAACATAAGACCATGGCATTTTCTCTTTGCATGGATGAGGGTACATTAAGGTACCAAGGGAAACTATGTGTTCTAGATGTGGATGGTCTCTGGGAAAGAATCATGACCGCGGCTCACACTTCTAGGTATTGCGTACATCCGGGATCTACAAAGATGGACCATGATATTATGAAAGTCTACTGGTGGAATGATATGAAGAGGAATGCAGTGGACTTTGTGTCAAGATGTCCAAATTGTCAATAAATAAAGGTCGAGCATCAAAGGCCGGGTGGGTTGGCACAGAACACAGAAATTCTGATCTGGAAATGGGATATGATTAATATGGACTTTGTGGTAGGACTACCTCGCACTGCTTGCAATTTTGACTCGATTATTGTAATTGTGGACCGACTCATGAAATCAGCACACTTCTTACCTGTTAAGGCTACCGACACAGCGAAGCAGTATGTGCAGTTGTGTATGAAAGAAATAGTCAGGTGGCATAGCACTCCAGTTTCCATTATTTCAGATCAGAGGGCATAGTTCAGGGCTAACTTTTGGAAGAAATTTCAGCAAGGGATAGGCACTCAAGTAAATCTTAGTACAGCTCTCCATCCACAAACCAACGGGCAAGTAGAACAGACTATTTAGACTCTCAAAGACATGTTGTGTGCTTGTGTTCTTGACTTCAAAGGTAGCCGGGATGATCATTTTCCACTCATAGAATTTTCCTACAATAATAGCTATCATGCTAGCATTCAGATGGCGCCGTTCAAGGCTCTTTATGGTAAGATATGTAGATCTCCCATTGGATCGCTAGAGATTGGGGAAGCGGAGTTGATAGGACCAGACCTCGTGCATCAGGCTATAGAGAAGGTTAAGATCATTAAGGAACAGTTGAAAACTGCCCAGACTCATCAGAAATCCTATTTCGATATACGTCTTAGGGATTTGGAGTTCCAAGAGGATGATTGGGTATTCTTGAAAGTTTCCCCCATAAAGGGGGTGATGCGCTTTGGTAGGAAAGGGAAATTAAGTCCAACATAAGTTGGACCATACAAAATCATTCAGAGGGTCGGTCAGGTGGCTTACTGGCTAGAACTACCTCCAGAAATGTCCTTAGTGCACCCGATGTTTCATGTGTCGATGTTGAAGAAGGTGGTTGGAGATCCGTCGCTTACTGTTCCGATTGAGACTATAGAGGTAAATGAAGAATTGACTTATGAAGAAATTCCAATTGCCATTCTTCATAGGAAAGTCCAGAAGTTGAGAAATAAAGAGATTTCCTCCATGAAAGTGATATGGAGAAACCACCAGGTTGAATAGGCCACTTGGGAAGCTGAGGAAGAGATGAAGAAGAAGTACCCTAATTTATTTGAATAGCTATGTAATTGTATCCATGATGTTAAGATCTAACTTTGTACAAGTCATGTCCCCTGTACAGCTTATGTTAAGAATAATCCCTCTTGGTAATGCAATGTTTATGTCGTTGTTGGCGGTGTTGTTTCCATATTGTTTTACATTGTTGCGCTGCCGAAATTTTTGGGAATATAGGGAGTTAGTCGATAATTTTGGGTTTGTTGGTGTGAGAAGTATCAGCTGGATAACAGCGGATGCTAAGGGTGGATTTTGACCCTAATTCGAGGATGAATGATACTAAGCGAGGGAGGATCGAAAGCCCCATATAATTTTACTGAAATCCTAGGGTTCCATGGTTCCGAGGTGGACTTAGGTGTTAATGATTGTACGGGAGTTGAAGGTGAACAGTGCGTTGGGGAGTTGAAGAAACTTTTGGGAAGTGCAGGACGTTTGTGTGGCCCATTCTATGATTACAGAACTGATCTGCGGACCGTAGATCTGCCGCGAAATGAAGTAGAAACTTTAGCAAATTTTAGGACCAATATTTGGTCAACTATGCGGCCGCATAATCATTTCGCAAGCCGTACAATCCATCGAAGATCCAATATAAAAATATTTAGATGGTTTTTATGTGGCGCGTTATGCGAGCATAAAATTGGTCTGTGGACTGTAGACCGGTCCAAGAGGCAAGAGTGAAGAATAAATGCCCAGTTCTGAAGGGCCATTATGCGGCCCATTTTGCGGACCGCAGAAGGGTTATGCGGTCACATATACGACCGCAAATCTATGAAAATGAATGAAACAAACCTTCGCGAATGCAAAGGGATAATCGCAAACGCGAAGAAGAAATGGGCAGGAAAACTTCGCATTTCTGGAATTTCACGTTCTTACCCCAAACAATTTAATACACGATCTAGATTATTGGAAAGACATCACTGGCTTAATTTTAAGTGTCCTTTACTAGAGAAGACAAGTTTTGGAGCTAGGGTTCTTGCACGCACACTTGGGTCTTGAAGATTTATAACTTTTGGTTGAGAATTTCTTACCCATTTATGTTTATTTCTTCATTTCCTTGCTTTGTACTGTATATCCAAGTGTAATATTTTTTTTCAACACTTGACTCTTGTTTATGGAAATATTCATATTTAAAGTGTGGATGAAATATCTTGTTGTGCTTATGTATTGAACGATTTTTATTTATTATGAGGTGAGTTATTGTTTCTTTAATTATTCTTGTTCTTTAATGTTTCTAAAGGGATTAGAAAACCCTCGGACTCGCCCATTTACTTCGAATAGATTTTGGAAAAGATAATTTGGGTTTGGGAAAGATTAATTAACAAGAGCTTGAGGCGTTAACCCTCACTTTATAGATTCTACCTAGGGAAATGATTGAACTACTTGTAGCCATATCCGGATGTGATTAATCTCTTAATTGTTATAGTGATAATCCAATTAGGAAGTCTTGTTAGTATTTGGAAGAAGCTAATATGGAAATACTACGCGAGGCTAATTAACATAAACTCGCTCATATTTGTAAAATCAACAAATACATTGGATCGTTACTTGAGTGTAATTCCTATTGCATCCATGCTTGTAGCCATTGATAATTTTATTTGATTTCTAGGTTAGTTTGCTTTTTCGCATTTAGACATAAATATTTTTAAAAACCATTCTAAGTGTTTGGCTTAGCATAATAAGTGATGATTCTCTTATACGCCTAATCGCCTACATATTGTTCTCTGTGAGATTTGACCCCGACTCATAGTTGGTAAATAATATTTCATGCGACCGTGTCCATTTACTTTTTAGTAGTGGATTTGGACGTCATCAAAATTGGAGTCATTGTCGGGAAACAGTTTGGCGTATTTTGGTTGTTTGAAAAGCAAGTGTACATGCTTTGGTCCAAACTTGTGAATATTTGTGTAAAAATGGTTCAAACTCATAATAGAATGCCTACTTGAAGGAGGGAACAAAGATCAAAGTGCCTTGGAGGAGCTTTTGGAAAATAGTCTCCAAAATGATTTGGCGCTTGAAAGGTTGAACTTACAAATGGGAGAAATGCTTGAAGATTTAGAGCTCCAAAAAGCCTCGGTAATGAATGATAGCCAAAAACCTTCCTTAGAGGTTGAAGCCAAAAATCCTTCCTTAGCATTTGATCAAAACTAAGAATAACTCTAATGCTCAAAATGAGAAGATGATGCTCATGTTTGAGGCCATTCATGAAAATGAGGAGAAGAACAACTTTGCATCTGAGGACTTGAAACAAGTACTTACTCAAAATGATGAGAATATCCGTACCTTGGAAGATCAAATGAAAATACTGCTTGAGGCTCATTATGCCCACCAACTAGAGAGTGTGGAAAAAGTTCAAGAAAAGTCCAACTTCGAGGAAGAAAGTGAGCTTTATTTTGAGGAATCAAGAATTGAACATCCTCCAACCGACTCCATGCTTGATGGTGATGCCAAGAAAAATATAGAATTAGAGTCAACCGGTGTAATCGAAAATATGGTTGAAGTTGACTCTAGTTCGGGGGAAAAAAAAGATGTCAAGATTCGGAAAAAGTTGCAAGTTGGAAGGGGGGGGGATTATCTCATTCCATGCATTTTTCAACTTTGGACTTGTATGGTGATATGGGAATTGAACCATGTGAATCTATGTGGGAGTGCAAGGAAGAAATACAAGATCCATACATTTTGCAATTTGAAATTCAAGAATGCAAAATGACATTCCTCAAAAGAATACCAATAAATGCAAAATGGAGGAATTGACGTTTGGCTTGATCACTACTAACCAACCCCCACCGCTCATGCTCACAAACTTGACTCCCAGTTGGGTACCCAATTCATATCTTCCAAATGGAGAGAAAAGTGATAGAGTTGATTCGCATCGTGCCACGACGTTAAATGTGGTGCTTGGTGGGAGGCAACCCATTGTTTTCAAATGTTGTTGTTAGAATTTTGTTTTTGTAGGTTAGTTGTTTTTGTTAAACATTTTAGTGTATGTGTGTCTTAGAATGCAGGGAAAGTGAAGAAAAAGTGGCTACGATTTATTTTCTATGGAAAAAGAATGTGACCGCATAGTGATTATGCGGACAGCATACTGGTCGCGGAATGAGTTAGAAGTTCGTAAGCTATGGTCGCTCAAAAATGCGTGGGAATGCCAACTCTACGGACCACATAATGGTTATGCGACCGTAAATGCAGTCCCACATTGGCTCATCACATACCGATCTTGTTCAAAAATTTTAGTCGTTTTTTGAAATTTTCTTTTTAGAAAAGCTATTATTTTTTACCGTTCTGCCAAGTTTCAGAATTTTTGGAGTTTTTTTTAGCAGGTCGGGGTGACTGAGAATGGAAATTATAGAAGAATTTCTTTGGGTTTGCTATGGACCTTCGCGATCGCGAAGGGTAAGAAAACTTTAAGCCTAGGTGTCACGACCCAAAATCCATAAGGTCCTGATGGCGCCGGACATCATTGTCTGGCAAGCCAATCATTAATTAATTGAAATAAATTTTCGATTTTAGCATTTATGAAAAAAGCATTTCCTTTCACTTTATTACATATTTGCTAAATAAAATCTGTTAAGTAAATACAATGGTTTAAATAGTCCTATTTTAACAAATATATCCCAACACATCCCAGAACCCGGTGTGACAAGGACATGAGCAATTTCTAAAAAATTTTAAAATTTCTACAAAGCCTGTCTGAAATACAAGTGGACAAAGAAATTTAAAATAATGTAATACAGTATGAGGGAGACTTTGTCAGCTGCATTGCATTTATGAAAAAAGCATTTCCTTTCACTTTATTACATATTTTCTAAATAAAATCTGTTAAGTAAATACAATGGTTTAAATAGTCCTATTTTAACAAATATATCCCAACACATCCCAGAACCCGGTGTGACAAGTACATGAGCAATTTCTAAAAAATTTTTAAAATTTCTACAAAGCCTGTCTGAAATACAAGTGGACAAAGAAATTTAAAATAATGTAATACAGTATGAGGGAGACTTTGTCAGCTGCGGATCGCCTCCGGATGATACAACTTACCTAAGTCTCCAATCCTCCACATCACCATGAAAGTACATGTGCAATAAAATGCACAGCAAGTGTAGCATGAGTACAAAAAAATAACGTGTACTCAGTAACTCGCCCGCCTAACCTCAGAGAGGTAGTGAAGAGAGGTCGAATTAGACACTTGCTAGAGGTAAATTTAGTATATTCAAGTGAGACACTAAGCATGAATGTCATAGACGATTTATTAAAATTCATGAATAAATAATATCAACCCCTTCCACATTTAACACTTTAAGCCTTTGTCATTTCAGTTGACAATTTAAATCATAACCCGGGATAAGAAACATCAGACTTATTTCACATTTTTACACATAAATTCTCCTTCCTCATAACTGGTCATTAAAACTTCCTTAGGCCGATAAACATGTATAAATCACAGCAAATACGCATTAAATATCATGCGCAAGCAATGCCGAGGGTCGACGACCCGAACCAATATAAACATAAATTGTGCACCGCCGAGGGTCGAACGGCCTGAACCATAGATGCATCTATCTGCCCCGCTCGCGATTCGATCATGCGACGCGGTTATACATAAAATGCTACGGCTATCATGCTCGCGAATCATACCTGCGACTCAGGTGCGCATATGAATATATGCAAATACAGGGTCATCCTGCTCACGAATCATACATGCGACTCAGGCACCCGAAGTTACACATGTCCACACAATAAGTCCCCATTTTATCATGAAAGTCGTTTTCTCAGGCAAGTGGTAAAATTCTTTTTAAAGGGACATGAAATATAGCTCTTAAATATTTGTTTTGAAAATCATTTGCCAAGTTTAATGATATTTCCGTAATACAACCCTGCCAGGTACACAATTATCCACGGAGGAATAAATTCTCTTTCTAGATAATTAAGAAAATGAACTCTATTCTTCTTCAGATATTTAATTACGATTTCGATTATATTAGCATTTTATTATTACAAGCAGGATTATAGGTACAACACGTAAGGCATGCTAGTGGGTCCTAGACTACCCGGATAAGGCATAATAGTAGCTACACACGGACTCCCGTCACCTCATGCGTACGTAGCCCCCGAAGATAATAGCATAAACTTAGTTAGTTCACCTCGGTGGACAATTCCCCCTCACAAAGTTAGAAAGGAGACTTATGTTGGTAGATTTCCCAATGCACACGCAAGTGTACGTGGTCGACAAGTAATATAGGAATTG